>VUJU01001432.1:0-16242 GCA_009835225.1 Aphis craccivora | reverse complement strand
CTAATAAAAATATTATGGTATTATACCTAACTATATAATCTGAGTTTACTAAATACTATAAAATAAATTAATTTTAATAAAAATAACATATAATATATTAACATGTTCATAATTAAAAAAAAAAAAAATGAATCATTGTAATATTTTCGTTGCAACTTAGTCATATGAATAGCTAAGCATATTTTACACATTTATTTTGATAACAATAACAATAATAACAATAATAAATAATTTAATTTTACTTCATTTACAAACATACATCAGGTATCGATTACGTGAATTTTATCTACCTATATAATATTATGGCTGTATGTTTACCGATCCCGTCGCGGACGTAAATTCGAAGGTTTCTGTCGACTTATCTTTTCGGCCGTACACCATCCACACGTCTTCGCAGCGAATACTAATTCAAATGGTTTTAAAATAATAATAAAACGAAGTAAAAAAATTATATCCTATAGGTACGTTCGCGCGCCCCGGCGCTGTGTGACATCGTTCACGCCAATCACGTGCTAACCGTCGCCGACGATGTTGTTGTAACGGCGACAGTGACGACGGCGACGAGAGTCCTTGGGAGTGGAAGGCGGAATCCAATAACAAGCGACTTGTATACGAATGGAAAATTGAAAATTGTTTTAAAAAATCAATTTGTATATCTAATGTGCATGTACTAATTAAGGAACTGCATTATTCGAGACTGCAATATATCGTTTGGAACAGGCTGGATTTTTCGAAATGACTACAATGCTCGGACTAGACTTCATATCATTACTATGAAATGAAAATTTAAAGTAAATATATTGCAGTGAAGAAGTATATTTACCTATTACAAATTAAAAATATATATAATTCTAATCTCATACAATATGATGTATATGTGTATGGTTATAAATGTATTTGTGTATTTTGCAGCATAAAAATCGCTATACAGGATAATACACTAATTCTGCTAACCTCTATTTTTTTCGTTTAATAATTAATTTATTAAAATTCTTATTTGTTGAATTCTTAAGTACCTATACTTAGATCTACATTTTTAAATACTTAAATACGCTGTAACGAAAAATGTAATGAGGCCCTTCTTAAACAAAACGTTACTTAATTGATTACAAGGTAAGGTTAGGTAGGTTTTTTGATGAACTGATCTATTTTATACCGGCGAATCTCACAACGGTTGCTGAGAAGGCTTTCGAGCGTTTTAATCGGACCTATACACAAAGGTTACCTACAACATATTTTTAGAGTGCGCGTTTAAGTCCAAAGTCTTTGTAAAAATACGTACCTATATACCTACCTAGGTACTTAATATTTAATACGTTTTTTAATATATCTTTTATAAATTATTTTATTGTTTAGGTAATAATATAAATTATAATATGATATAAACAAATTGTTGGTTAAATAGATTAGATGTGTTTTTTATTTAATAATTTTTTTGATATTTAGCGTCGATTGTTCAGTGCCAAATAATGACTATACGGTCAAACGACTTTCGGATTTCTATTGCAAAACTCACGTCTGTCAATTAATGGCCAGTGAGAGGTGATGACGGTGAAATTGTACAACTCTCTTATATACACCTGTACTGCAGAGTTGGATTTACTTTGTATAATATCTGCAGTTTAAATTTATAAAACAATAGTTAAACTTTATTTTTTCGATGTTTTTATTACGCCAAATGTTTGTTTTATACACTTACAGAGTGTGTATAATTACTTAACACTAAATGATCAATTGATAAGAAACAAAATAAACCAAATATTTGGAATTTTAACTAATTTTAAATGTTTTGTTTTACTATATCTATCGTTTTAAATTATTAAGAGGATGTCAGCGCACTATTTGTTTTCTCTCTCTGGTTCACGCGCAACATAGACAAAACGCATTTACGCAGAATTATTTTTTCTATGATTTTAAGTAATCTTAGAGTAAAAACACCTATTACAAAAAAGATAGAGAATAATATTTTTGAGGGAATGTCATATCTATTTGTCAAACTATGGTCTCAAAACAATTTAAACATCGTTTAAATATACAACATTATTTTGTTTATTTTGAAAGTCAAATAACAATAAAATATAAAATCGATATGTCATTCCCTAAAATATATTATTATCTATCTTTTTTGTAATGGGTGATTTTACTCTAAGATTACTAAAAAATATAGAAAAATGATTCTGCGTAAATGTGTTTTGTCTATGTTGCGCTTGGACCAGAGAGAGAAAACAAATAGTGCGCTGACATCCTCTTAAAAACTAATTGTATTCTTGAACTATTAAACTAATGAAATGTTACATTTCTGTGTTGTTCACAACAAACGAATAAAATTATTAATTTTACAATTTCGTTTAAATAACTATAAAAAACATAATAAAAATTGAGTTCAAGATGTGTACCTACCTATACAGTTTTATAATGGTTCTTAATGTTCTCATAAGTCAAAAGTAAGCGAAGTAAACATTAAAAAAAAAAAAAAGGTGAATAAGTGGGTTATCCTTTGTTGTAATTAGTTGTCGATTAATCACTGTTATTGGTGTGTTATAAACTTATAAATTTGAATTCAATAATAATACATCATTGTACACGAAAAACGACGATTGAGAGACGGCCTGTCAGTCTATACCTACCATTAAGTATATCTCATCATATGTTTTTTTATACAGCTATATTTTAGGTTATTTATTTCAATATTTATTATTTTCTTATTTTATTAGGTTATTTATTTCACTATTACGGTAGGTTAATATCATTTTTTCCAAAAATATCACATTTATTTTACTCGTATTGTTGTAGTATTTAATTATTATAATAATATTTACTTATATCATTAATCATATTATATCAACTTATACAATTCAAAATTGCATTAAACTTTGCTATAAATTACAGTAAAACAATAAAAATAGATTCGTTTCGCAATATACATAAACAATATATTAAAAAATCAAAAATGTCTTGTACAATGTACATAGTAAAATTCGTAATAAAAAATATATAATAAACTAAACTTTATAAACAAATAGAATAGTCTTTGTAAAATATTAAGATACAAAAAAAAAAAAATATTAGCTCAATGAAAATCACAATTAATTATAAATATTAAATATAATATGAAAAGGACTGAGGTAATGGCAAGGAATAAACTTATTTTTATAAGATTTAAGAGTTGGAATAATTTCTTGGTATTATGTATTAATAGTAGCATTTTTTTATAGTTATCAATGATATTCTACCTGAAATTGAATAAAATAGGTAGGTGTTATAAAACACACAGTTACTATTAACATAATATTTAAATATTGGTAAAAATGAAAATAAAAAAATATAAAAGGTTATTATTAGATTAATTCATTTATTCTATTTTTTTTTAGAAAGTGTTTTATTTTAATTTATACATAATTGATAAAAATGAAACAAGTTATTTTACAAGGTTACTAATAAATTACTAACATAGTTACTCTTGTGTATTATAATGCAATTATTATAACATTACTCAAAAAAAATAATTTTTTTTCTAAAACTTACAATTGAAAGTATAATTAATTAATATTCATTTTTATTACTAAAAATGTAGAAGAGTATATTTAAAACTAATTTATAAAGCGTTAAATTTTAAAATAATATATTTCAAACGTGTTTATATTATAAAATACAGTTTTTCTATGATAATAGTTCTTGATTTCAAGTGACAATAAATAAAATAATAATTCAAATAGGTACCTACTCGTATGCACTACGCATTATCACATTATCATATTCTAAAATAATGATTACAATTAACAAATTTTCTTGGAATTAATGAAAGCAAATGGTTAGCTGACTGTTAACTGATTGTTTATAGACATATAAAGTCTGTTGTTAGTCAACAAACGACTCAAAAATAAATTTGTATTATAAAAGAGTATTATCAGCAGTATCAGAAACACTTAACCGTTAAAAAAGTCGGTTAGTTATAAAAGAAAATAAATTCAAAATATTTTAGTAAACATTAATCAGTTTTGGCATATATTTATCATCAAAATGATTTTTATTAAATCGTTTGCTCTACAGATGAAATAATAATAATGTATAATTTAATAATATTAATATAGGTATATAATTGATAATTCTATTATATGACTATGGTTTGCTCTTGATACCTCCCCTGAAACGCGATTTATAATTCGCACACAGTGATCATGTTAATAAGATGCCCCTCATCTAGCTCTCCTAGCTGTACGGTCGATAATATTTAATTCAAAAAATAATAATTTAACACACGAAATAATTTCTCATAAAATGATTATTATGTTAAAAACAATATCTTTTATTCGTCGATTTATATTCTTTAAATTGTATGTGCTTGCTATCGAACTCTTTACCTCTACATCAGAACCTATAATAATATGTAAATAATCATTCAAAAATTTGGATCCTAGTAATTTTAAATCAAATCATTTTACAAGATTTACAATGACGTGTGGACGTATGTGTTTTTTTTTTGTGTCACCATTTGGAGCAGTAAAAATCTTCCAGTCTTAAAACCTTGATGACGGTATCAGATATAGAAAAATTGGATATATTTAGCACATTGAAATTCCTTTCTTTGATAATAACAAAAAAAAAAAAAAAAAAAATAGGGAGAAAACGGGAATATTTACTCAACAATATTAGCAGTATCCGAGAAAGTCGATAATTTCATTTTTTATGTAATTTTATTTTATTTTATTATTATTTAGTTATACGGACTTAGCTCTTTTTGTCATTAAGTATTACTATTAAAATATTATAATATTAAAAGACGAATAACCAAGACAATTGATATTAGGTAGTATCAAATATGTATTTATATTTTTAGACTTTTAAATTATTCTTTTTTTTATATGAAATAATATTTTTGAAAATCGATTAAATGGCATTAAAATGTATGCTGTAATTTTAAAAAAGTGGAAATTTGTGTTCATTTTTTTTAATTATTTTAATTTTATGTTTTAATTATTAATTATAAATTCTTATCATTGAAAAAAATATTTTTTTTTTTTTTGTAATAAAGAGTGTAGTTTACATTAAGACGTTAAACAAAACATCTTTCACCATAAGTATTATAAGTGTGTATAGTTATTAAGTTAATTTTAATAGATAGTAATTATTTGCTGTTTAAAAAAATATTAAAAAAATTAAATGCCTAAAAAAATACAACTTATTACAGATTAAATCTGTAATATTACTTATTATTTGTATAGTATACTATATTATTAATATTTATTATAGTAACCGGTGTTTAAGAAATGTTCGACATATTATGATTACATGAATATTATAATTTATAATCGTTTATAAAAATTAATCGCCTGTACGAAAAATTAAAAAATAAATATTAGAAAACGGTAATCTTGGAAAATAAGGTTGGGTTATATTTGTACAAAGGGACGTCACATTTATATTTTATATTTTTTTTTTTACTTGTATAGTTTGTTTCTATAGCACACGCCGAATAATGTTATAATATTATTACACCTCAGAAAACGAGTTTCCGCAAATCAATATTAAATAATTGGAAAGTGTTTTTGGACAAGCTTTGTGCAGTTGGCCTCTAGGGTTTATCTTATCCATTCCGGACGAATGACAATGTCTTACAACTCCTACTCTGGCAAATTTTTATATGTTTGCGATGGAAATATGTGAAGACTATGCATCTTTAGTCTCTACACTTAAAAGCATCCAAAATAATTTTTTTTTTTTAATTTCTTGAATGTTCGATAAAACACGATGACCATGCTCGCAACAACTAGACGACCGCCAACACTCAGCACCACAACGCGATGAATTATTCTTTAATAGATTCTTTATAATATCTATCTATATATACACAACGGTTAAATATAATATATACAAGGTGATCCATTTAAATGTCTATTGAAAAGTTTTAACTTTTTGAAAATACGATTTTCATATAGTTTGACGTTTTTGAAAAACAACATTTTTGTATAAAAAATAATACCTACTTATACTTTTTTACAATTTTAATTGTTTTTCGTAATCGTTTTTTTTTTACATTTTTTATCGATAATATACAATGAATGAAATACCCGAAAAACTATTCTAGTTCAGAAGATGAAATTAAAAATAAATTTAGTTTTTTATTGATAAAGCGAAAAGCTTAAAAAAAAAAATAATAAAAATAACTTCAAAAAACGTTAAAACTGGAGTGTAGATACTTCAATGAATCGCTTTCTTTATATATAATATTACATTTAAGTTATTTATGGGTTTGTATATTCACATAATACATAAATATGATTTATAAATAATATGACATAATATGTAAAACATTACGTCGTATTTTTCTTTTACTATTTAATCATATTAGGACAAAATTAGTTATAAATTGCAATAGGTATAACGATAAGCTTGATTAGAAACAGAATTTTACACTAACCGCCTAACACATTAAAAATTAGGTAGGCACAACAACTAACAAGTACTAACGCAATAGTGGATTTAAATAGGTACGTTTTTTTTTATTAAAACTAATGTTTCTATACTGATATAGAAATAAGGCGATATTGTTTTTCTTTTTATCAAGACTACAAAGTCGAAACGCCGGAAAACGAAAATGCGTTCGCAGTGTACCGTCAATATTTTCACAGGATTTAAACTTATAGAATATTTGTACGAAATATTATATCAATATAATATTGTTTACGTAGTAATATTATTAAAAACATTCATATCGCATGGGGCATAATAATAATATTATTATATGCACGTATTTTAACCATCTCACCTTGATGATTATATTCGAAATAATTGCATGTCCGCTTTGGGATAATGGCAAAAACTTAAATCAATATACCTATATATAATCACAACGCGCATTTAACTACGTGCAATTATTCTAGATACATAGAGGTGTATACACACGGCGGACGAACAAGAATAATAGCGAGGTGTCTGTATTGTATCCGCAAGCGCATTGATTTAACACAAGTATAATATTAATATACAACTCTCGCGAATGTCGGTAATGCACGCACTCTGCAGAATACTCGTGTAATATTCATATGACGTATATGCGCCTATATTTACAGGTGGTTTTATACGCCAAAATGTTGGGTATAATATGATGGTTACCACCGGTAACATACGATTTCATAAATAAATAGGTAGGTACAAAGTATATAGATGTCTACTAAAAGTTGACTCCCAAAAAGACTTCGAAAAGCTTATTGATAATTTTTATACGAAAATTGCTCCCCGGCTATAGTATATAGATTATAGACACAAGGAGTTGCCTTCCGCCGGGAGCGACGCAAATTTAATTTAAGTTTAAACATTGTATGATACCTAAGTAAATATTAATTACGTTAAATTATAATTGAACAGTAAACGAATAAAATAATGAACTCAATAAGTTTTAAGTTAGTATTAAGAAAAATATGCATTAAACTCAGTTAAAAAATTTAATAATTTTTTTAATTGACAAGGTGGGTTACATTTTAAAGTGGTTGTAAAATGTAAATGCATTATACTATTTCTTTATATTGTATAATAATAATATTCTAAATATTATTATAATCTAATTTTAATTTAGAAAATTACTTGTGTTCATTAAATCAATGATATTAGGTAATTTAAAAAAACTTATTATTATTTAATCAGTTGACTACTAATAAGTTATATAGGTAGGTTAATAAGGTGTTAGTTGTATATATTATATGGAATATTATATTATTTTAAATTATAGTATTATACAGCTAAGTTCTCTGTAACCAGTTAAGTTTAAAATTATTATTCATTTAATTTAACTAAGAGCACTCGTGTGAGGCCAAGGAGTTCAAAATATAATAATTACATACAAATAACAAGTACGGACAGTATGGGACATAGTAAAAATTTAAATTCAACAAATAAACATGCATGATGATCTAAATTTTTAAGCTAAAATTAGTTTACAATGATTACAATTAAAACAGAAACATTATTATATAATTGATTCTTTAGGAGACTCCAATAGCTAAAGACGTTTTTATATTTTTAGCACCCTAGGGCACTGTTCCTTTTTCGTGATGATGATGAAAAATAACTATTTTCTAAAATTCTACCATTCTGAAGCCTGACGCACTCTCAAAATTTGGCTTTCGGGGCCCAAGCCCCCTTGCCTCCTAAAATACGTCACTGCTAATAGCCATTACAAAATACTTATTTTTATAATAAATTAATAGTACCTACCTATACCTACCTATATTAATATCCCAACATTTGTCGTTTTTACTATAAAATCGTTTATTGAAATTTTTAAAATACATAATATACCTACAGTTAACAGTCTACACATAAACTTAGGAACTTTTCAAAAAAGATTTACTAGAATATCTATATGTTTGAATTTTTGAACACCTTTCATTCAAAAAGATGTGCCCTACTCTATTGATTTATGTTAATAATAAATATATTTTATAGATCTTTCGATATTTAAGTGTATTCAGCCATATTATGTGGTTTAGTTTATGTTATATAATATTATTAAAAGTATAGACCGTAGATAATTGTAGATAGATATTATAATAATTTTTTTAATTCAAATAAAAATACACAAAATATTTAAATAGATCAGTACTAGGGAAGTGATGTAGATGAAACTAGATAAAAAAAAAAATAATAATATTTAAAAAATTATTATTGAATTATATTTCGTGTGTAACAAGGATTTAGATTCTAAATCTTATAGAAAATGCTCGTATTGTACGTCCACGTTTACGCTTACATTACCTATTCAATATTATGTATTAGGTTTACTAAAATTAGTTTTCATTAAGATTGGTTGTATAAAATAATTTGTTAGATACACGAAAGTTTTATCGACCCACCACAGAGCTGTATAGTGTACACTGTATACAATTTATCACCCCGCTGGCCGATATCACAAGGTCGTCCGTATTTTTAATCTATTTAAATCTAAAAAATTTAATATTCACAATCTATGATATATCTTATTATCTTACGTAAAAGTCTAGTACAATATTATCTAATAATATATCGATATATCTAATATAATATTTATCTAAAAAGATTAAATACTTCCTACCTAGTTACTAGAATAATTTAAATTTAATTTTAATATTTTAATTTATAATCATATCAGTATATTTTCGACTGGTCCCTATACTGTATAAATAGATATATATTATGCATATATACATTATAAACATTTAATTAAAAAATGTAACTAAATTATTTTAAAATATTTATTTTGAATTAATTTTGAATATTCAAGTATTTAATACTACTGTCATTAAAATTATTCGACAAAAATATATCATTAAAAAAATAAAATGTGTAAAAGATCTTTAGAAAATTGTATTATTTTTGTGTGTTTAATCTTGTATAATTATTATAATATTATTATATTGATTGGAAAATTAGGAAATTTACTGAAAAAAATATTTTAATTTATTTACAAGTATCTATTAATTTAAAATTTAATTGATATCGTTAAGTATGGTTGTTTACTGGAAACAATATTTGATACTAAATGCACACTTAGGTACTACTTATCTAATACATTAGATTTCTATTACCCATTTTAATGATAGACACACTCTCCGGGGAATTTTTTCATGATTTTGATAAAACGATAGCGCAGTAAAAACAATAAATAAATATATTGCTAAAAATTGTTATGATTTAAAATAACGTTTTATTTCTGCATTTATTGTTTCCTATAATATTTTTAAATTGTCCTAAATTTAAATAAAATTATTGCACTGATAATTATCTATACTGTAATTCCATGTAAAATAAAATTTCTTAATATGCTACTGATTTTGAACAGCTTAATATTTATATTATAATATGAATGGGCTATTGGGCTATTACACTATTGTATATGGCTCTGAGCGGTAAGCCCACTTTCGGCATTGGTTTGTTCATACTAATCCTTCTATATTAGTTAAAATCAACATAAATTAGGTATAGTTAATAAAGTATTAGCTGTGTGGACTTACAAAAACTCATTTTTTTTCTTCGTTTATATTGGCAAGTGCCGGCCTGTACATCAAAAATGTGAAAATTTTGTTTATCTGTTCATAGACACCAACAAATCAACAAATCTAACGAATAATTAATATTAAATACCGTAGATAGCCGTGCCATGCGTATTTTATGGACTTAATATAGCTACATTTATAAGTGGACACGTGAGATATGAATACTAATGTATTAATTTGTATACATTTGGTTGCTGTAACGTCGTATCTGCCGCACGATTCGCTTCCTAATTTGTAGGTCACGTGCATTAAAATATTATACATAACTTAAAACAGAAGGCTAAAATCATAAAATTCGGACGGACCTATATATTGTAACCATATAACACCATTTTAAAAATAGTTAGGTGAATAAATTATAACTCGCAAAAGGGCAGGGTGCCTTAAGCTTAGTTAAGGGGGATGATTACATATTTTTTGATTAGTATAAGTGTTCGATATACTACTCTAAATACAAAGGGGGTAAAGGGGGCAACGGTTTCGTACCCGTAAAGCCGAACCACATCATAATCAGATTCTTGAATATAATCTATTCTTATCTTAATGTAATAATTGGTAAACAAAAATTGGTAAAATGTTTTTTTTTTTTTTTTTTAATTAGTAGTTTTAGCTGAAATTTAATTACCTAATTAGGTATCCTAAAACAATTATATTTAATAGGTGACTATTTTTTAATAGTACTTAAATTGACTTTAAAGATATAACTACAATTATTTAGTATTTTTATTCATGGTTGTTCCACATGCTATAGGTACTATAAATATAATTATGAAACTAAAATACTAAATTCATTTAGGCCAACTATATATTTTTCCATTTACACTTATTTCACTATCGATTGTTTACGATAAACGATAATGTAATTTAAATTACTTTTATTATTTGTATGTATGAAGGATTGAAGGAATAAGTCATCCGGCCACTTTCATATCGGTATAGTAATACATTATATAAATATTATAGATAACTGAAATGTGTATTATAAAGTAAATAGTGTTAAATTGTTTGTGTTTACTAATACGTCGAATACAGTACGTTGTATATTTCATGAATCGGTATATTTATTTTAATATCAGAAAATATTACTGAGTAACATTGAGTTCTACTAGTGTGAAGGCCCACGAGTTATCTTATTTACAACATATTTTTAATTAATACATACAATAAAACAAACAAAAAAAAGTGGGTAAGTAGGTACCGCTCTGCTGTACATTAGGTTCCGTATAAATCATTATTATATATATATATACGTATATAAGTGTTAAATTTGAATTCAATAATTGGTATCATTGACCATTGTATACGAAAACGGTTCTGACGTAGATGATTTGTCAGCCTAGGATAGTGGTTAGTGAAAAAAGGTGGTTTATGTTTTAATGACCTGAATACACCAAAATAAGCTCTTTTATAATTAATGTAAGCTAAACTTATGAAAAATCTTGTATTAAATTTTCAACTCTTAGCTACTTATACAAAAATGTTTATAAATTATACCTACAAAATAATTTGCAAATATTCATGATTTTGACGAATTTTTGTCAATATTTGAACTTCAAATGCTAATAAAAAAAAAATTGTGCCTATGTATTCCTATAATTTTTTAATCACTATAAGAATAACTTATGAGGAACTTTGTATTAAATTTTCAATTATTTTGATTGGGCCAAAAAAATGTTATCAACACTTCAAAAATTTTTTTCAGAAAAATTGAAAATGTCAGTTGTCTATAAATAGCTCAAAAAAATATTTTGAAGTTTAAATCACGTAAAGAAAACACGAATCTTAATAACTGGTAAAATTTTCAAGTATCTACGACGTATACTTTTTGAATAATAACAAATATTTAAAATCGTTTGAGGATAAATCGTTATCGTTACCTACGCTATTTCATAAAAATTTAAAATTCAAACGCACTTAAAATTTTTCCTTTAATGATACTACGAGTTTTCTCTATAGCTACTTGAAGGAAAACTTATGCCAAATTTAGTGTTGAATTTTTTATCTTTAGATATAAACATAAACAATTTTATGATTTTCCAACTTCAAAATTACTTGCAAATTTTCGCAATTTTGACATATTTCATAAAAAATTGTGACAAACGATTGTTAATATATTGTTAAATATATTAACAAATATGTATATATTCTTTTAAGAGTACACAATTATTTTTGTATTAAATTACCTATTATATTCTTATTTTTAAGAAATGAATAAAAACAATGATAACATTTAATTATGTATTTGTTTTATTGTCATTTAAATTTAAAAATAAATTGCTCATTAATTATTCATTGAAAATAAATTTACTAATTAGTTGTTAATGAAATAATGAACTTCAATGAATCTAGAGAAATTAATTCTAGATTTTGAAGAACCCTTAATAATTTTATACATTAATACATAGGTATGTATACGATATATACGGATACAGGACACAGGTTATCTATTATATAACGTCTTATTTAATTATTTACTAAAATTAACGTTGGCACTGTACTATGTTATAACGCTATTACTGGAGTAGTAGTGTTCTCGGGATTAATAATAATAAAAATATTATATTATACAAATTGGGCATTATACCTCTATAAGATCTCAATTTCAAACAAATTGTTATTTTCATTTACAAATTGCTTTTTGAAACATGATACGAAGAACTTCTTTGTATTAAATAACCACTTTTTTTTTTTTTTTTATTAATGGCAAATAATATTAATCCATTCATGTGGTTAAAAAGACATGAAGTTGAATTATGAAAAATAATACGTTAGTAAATTTACTCCATATTCTGTCAGAAGTCGACATAAACAATGTATAGTGACTTTATAATAGGTACTATAAATGGTAGGTATATGTGTATGGTTTATAATATTGTTTTAAACTGGGAAGTGCGGAATGATTACAATCAAAAGCGTGTGGTATCTTTATAGTATCATTTATGGTGTGATTTAAACATTTTTATGGCTTTTTTAAGAAATGTACGATTATTTTAGCTTTGTATGCCATCTTTCCAGACCAGCAATAATGGGTTGAATGTCTGATTCAAGGTAAAATGTAACTAGTTTTTTAAATGATCGATAATAAATTTAAAAAAATACGGAAAAAGATCGCAAATCGCAAATTGTTTATACATATTATCACAAAATATACATTATTTGCCACATACGTATATCGAGTGAATAAACATTTAAAACATATTTCATTATCAAAAGCCCAGCTATTTGGGTTTATAAAAAGGCTATAGAGAGAGACATTATATCCTTATTCTTCACTACACAATAACGTCAATGTTACATTACTAGATATTTAATTAAATCGATGGATGGATTTAACTTGCACATAAACAAAAAGTTTAACCAGGTACTGAGAAAGTGAGAACTGATAAATGCACCGGAATCCGGATACGATATTGCAATATAGGTAATGAAACAATTTTTATTTCAATTACTAACAATTTTCCAAACGAGTGTTTATTTGTCCAAACTTATTTTATACTAACCTTGTAATATCGAAAAATAGCAAAATATATTCTTCATTTTTTTTTATTATACTAGTGTAAATATATATTTATATAATGCGCTATGTTCGTGATGATAACTATGTAATATGTATCAAATACAATATAAAATAAATATATCTTTCTAGTCCTTATAGTTAAGTTAAATTAACACATTGATATGTGTACTAACATAATAACTTAATAATGTGTTTTAACATTAATATATTATGTATAAACAAATTAATATTTATTTTAAAAAAAAATAATAATAAATACATTTGTTTTATTAGTGGTGTTGTTCAGAATCAATCTGCTCTGATGAGTGGAAACATTATTGAGTAGTTACAATATATTTGTATATTTACACTTTATGTACATATTACATATTATATTCTTATTTCCTAGTTCAGAGTGGGAAGTTGTTTGACCTTATAATATCGAAAGACCGCGGAGTAAACAAAAAATAATACTAAATCGAAATATTCGTATAATAATTATGATACTCAATGTTGTTTCGATAGCTAGATTTAAATAGATTATACCTATACGAATACGACTTCTATGTAATTTAACCGTTACCAATTTAAAGGTTTTAACTCAATATATTATTTTAATTATCTGAAAAGAACTAAATGATTGGTAATTACAAAGAATTATTTAATTAGTTAAACTATTTAGTTCATTCGAAAATTAATAGACTAGTTAAAAAGTTTTAAAAAATAACTTTAACTTGGCATTATCTTTTTATGTTATAAATATTTAATGCTAACCTACAATTATTATTTTACAAGCACAATTTATATTATCTTCAATTTAAATTAAAAGTCGGTAAACAACATTTAATAAATACATTAAATAATTAAGTGTTAGGTTAGGTTATGGTAAAAAATAAAAATTACACGATTTAAGTAGTTACCTACAATCTATTTAGCTATTTAGTATTTGATATAAATAATATATCGGACGAATTAAAATAGGCATGTTACATAAATAGCTAAATAATTTTAAAATAAATACATAAATAATTTTAAAAATATCATTCATATTATATAATATACAATTTTATACAGTACAATGTACATACCTACCATATATTGTATTATTATACATTCAACGTGATTATGATTTTATAAATATTCTTCTGACTATTGAATGAAGAATATTATAATTTATAATAATAATATGATTGTACACAGATAAAGATGATTTATTTTAAATAACAGGCATTTGTTTAGTATTAATTATATTCTGATAAACTCTAAGTTCTGTATTGTAAGACTAGAGACCACGTATTATACGTTAGTAGTGACCACATTCACTATAATATAAAGCTTATTTCCCACTATTTTAGTTTCTAATATTTAATTTTTAAACAAATTTTGATTAATTATCCTATAGTTTTTACTTTTTTGTCATAAATAATCCATTTCGGAAACACAATCAATAAAATTGAACTGAACTTCACCCATTACCATAATATCATAATTAAAAAAAAAAAAACAAATAAAAATACGTTGGCTTTACGATTAACCACAAGTTCACAACTATACTAATTACTAAATTTTCCAGTTATTCATATTATGTCATTTTATCATATATGGCGTATAACTTAACGATTTTGGAACTGAGAAAAAAATATAATAAAGTTGTATATTTTTCTGTTGCAGTAATGTTAATAAACTAAATGTTTTATATTTAATAAATAAAAGAATATTATGAAAGACATAAAATCAAAGAAAATCAAATCATTCAAAAAAATATATTTACGAGTTTATAAAAAAAACTAATAGGTAGCCATTTGACTAGTTCACTGACCACAGTAAACAACTTTTAAATGTATTAATAAGACTTTTAGTTTTCAAATTTATTAAGATTTAATGAAAAATGATATTTACATAATATATATTATTGATAAATTCTTCTACTCCCTTAAAAGACAAAAGTATACGTTCCTACTTTACCTTATAGAATATTTAACTTACAAAGCAGTTTTCCATACTGAGAAGCGCGTTTCCCATGGTTAGGTATAAATAAAAATACAGATTTTATAAATTGTACACAAAATCGTTGAAAACAAAATGTTGAAAACATTTTTATGATATTTTTAAATCAAGTCTATTATTGTATCTATTTATACTTTACGGACCCAATTATTAATACACAGTTAGAAATTATAAGAAATTACTTGTTAGTTATATAACAGACTTCAATTAAATTTTTGTATTTAAAAATTAAACCAATAAGTATACTATTTTAACTCAAAAATTACCAACCTCAATATTCCTTAAGTTAGTATATGTACCTACTTAGTACTCATATGAATTTTTTTGAATCATTCTATATACGATATTTATTATTTATTAAATTCCAAACGGCAATTTATTCCATAATAAAAATTATGGTAATTAGTTGTGTATGAGACGTGAGTATCTAGATACAATGACAGATTAAACATAAACATATTCAAGATAATTAAAATAGTAACAATAATTCAAAAAAAAATAAACACAGTTCACAGATAAACTAGATAAAAGTAGTAGAATGGCGCAAGGATTAATTATTATTATGTAGATGTTACTGTCTACTCAATATTATAATAATAGTTTACATATTATTATATAACTAGGTATATGGACGTTTCCCCCCCGTGCCTTTCCCCCCTCGGGAATTATAGCGGTACTGGACATTACCCCCCGAACTGAGACGTTTCCCCC
>VUJU01001431.1:39291-57408 GCA_009835225.1 Aphis craccivora | reverse complement strand
CAAACCTTGATTTTTAAGTAAATTGTTACTAAACGATGTATCAAAAATCAAATAAAATAAAGTATACTGTAATTTAAAATAAGGAATAAAACTATACCATCATTATACTTGTATTTGAAGATTGTTATACACCATATCACTATACAATAAAACTAAATTTTAATATAATATATTATTTTTTCAAATTATTTTTAAAAAATGATGGCTCATAAAACAGTAAAATATGCATCCAAGTACAAAAGTTGTAAAATATACATGAAACATTTTTAAATTTAGCTTCATTGTACGTCTTGAAACATGGTTTTATAGTCCTTGCATAGTACACAACATTATTATAACTTATAAGATCGTCCAAAACAATTATTATTATTGTGCAAAAACTAGAAACTATAAATTCGTGCGCAAAAATGTACTGATAATTATTATTTATATAGCTGTTCACGTATATAATAATATATAAACCATATTGCAGGGTGGGTCACATCATTTTAGTTCTCTGGTCACCTGTCCATCTATAATACTTATGTGAAAATAGATATTGTTCTAGCTTGTCTTGTGTACATTAATTATAAAATAGGTAGTCTTGTATGATTGATATAAATTAATAAATAAGGGGTAATCGCGCGTATTTTACAAAACTAGTTTATATCTGAAGTGGTCTGGGTCATTGCGGATTTGAGAAGAAGTGTTTAAAGTCTTTATTAGTTAAACGTGAGATAAAAATGTAAAACGAAATTGCTTTATTTAAAAATACGGTGGTGCCATATTTATTCCGTTTATTTTCTCGTCGCAATCTTTTTTATTCATCTCTGGATTCAAACACGGCTGACTTTCGAGTACATTAAACACAAAAATAATACTCATTTAACTTGGCATATTTTTACAGTTACCAAAAGTTTCATTTCTAAACCAAATGTGTCTTATTAAGCGTACAAGATTATGGTATATATTTTTGCATATAGCGAAATAACATTTTATATCGTTCTTGAAGAAATAAATGACATAAGTACAAAAAATATACTCGTATAATATAAAATATACAATGTGATTCATTTTAACATTTTTTTTAAAATTTTATGTTATTTAAAAACTTAACCTAAGGTATATAATACTATAATTTATTCAATTTTTTTTTTTTTTTTAATTTAATTTTTCGGAGCAGAATATTTTCCATGTATAATTTGGTTGATAAGAAGCTGTATAGGTATGTTAAACAAGTAATTATAATTAGTTATACTAGTATTTAACATTAGAAAATTGAGCTAATGAATAAACATTTAGTCAGCAAAATGTTAGTCGACTACTTTAGACTAAAGCTAGACTTTAGCTATACTAAGCTAAACTTAATATATTTATAAAACAAATACAAGCACTCAGAAAAATAGTTTGTTGTTTTGGAACATTAAATTTTAAATGTATAATTTTATTCAAAAGTTAAAAACTATTACGTAAAAAGTTGTAAATTATGTAAAAATATTAATTATTTTTATTAATATTATTTTGCAATAACGTTAAATTGTATAAAAAAAATATTTAAAAAAAGTTAAGACTATAAAAAATGTAAACATTTAAATACATTACGATTTAAAATATAATAATAAAGTAGTAAAAATACTTTTGAAAGAAGAAATTAATTTCTTTATAATATTAGTTTATTTATTTATTTTTAAGTCAGGTTTCATTCCCCTTAGCGTTTATGTCGTTTAGAAAAATATGAACAAAATCATGTTCTTTACACGTTTATTATATGCTTTCAGCTTTGACTTTTGATGTTTTACCTATTTCTCTGAAAACAGCAACAGTATAGTTATTATATGATGATTAATGCATTTATTCATTTTGAAACCGACCTGTTTTAGCTACCTACCTATATACGAGTAGTTATTACAAGTACGCCTATTATATTATTATTATTATTACGCCATTTCACGTATGCAGACTTGAATGTTTGTACGAAAATATAATAGTTTATTATTATTTAATTTATCAGGTACATAAATCAAAGTATACAAATACAATATACTATATACGTAGTATTCACAGTTCACACATAATAATATATATGTCTTAAAACTTTTAAGTTATAATATTCAATAATATACTCTCTCTAATTGTAAGTATCGTAAGTAATATACAATTCTACTGAACTTACGGTCTGATGTGTACCTATACCTGTATATATATAATTATATAAATAACTACACTATAATTTAATGGTTTATCATTCTAAAGGTTACCTTGTTTTTTTTAAATTTATAATAATAACTAATTACAACTAATATAATTTTTAATATGATGTCATGATAGCATTATATCTGTAATCTGTTTCATTTACGAAAACAAATCATTAGAATATTAAATGTATAAAAATGTTTACTACGATTGGAATAATTATTCAAGACAATTGCGAAAGATAATAATACGAATTATTTTTACTATATAAAAACGTGAAAATCATAACATCATTGCCTAAGTGTAACAACATATAATCGTGCTCGTACCTATCATGAATATTGACGTAAGTATACGTTAGCAATAAAAATTATAGATAGGTATATTCTATTAAAACATATAAATTTGTTTTGGATATCAGCAAAACATAGAACACACGTATTTCGAATTAGGTAGTAAACCTATAATTTATTCACACAAAACATAATAATAATAAGTAATATAATAAGCTTTTCAAATATTTATGTTTATTTATCATCTGATGCCCGTTTTAAATATTTAACCGTTTCGTATTGTATATATGAACCCAAGCCAAAACCGATTTTTAATTAAATAAAAACGCACGTCGAGAACAATATTATGTAAAAAACAGAACATAGCAAAAAAAACATCTCTGTCGTAAATTCAATGCAGTTCAGCTGAGGCCAACATTTTTAAAATTTCACATAATATTATATTATGCTACAGCAGTATAATACAATAAAGGATTAAAATCTACGTTAAACAAAAATTAAATTGCTCTTTAAAATTGTTTGACGGTTAAAACGATAAAATAATGGTGTATTAATGGACATGTGAAGTCAAAATTAAAAATCAATTTTTCGACGAGCTAATTGAATAAAATTCGTCTTTCCTTCGTATACGCGAACAACCGAGCCAAGATGTTTAAATACTAATTTTAGCGTTTATTATTAAAGCAATTATACGAGACGTGTACCTATATAATATAATATGATATCGCGCGTATATATGACGACGGCGACGAGTGATGTATACACGCCGCGCGACGTCTGCACCGCAACGTAATTGGCTCTTTTTAACCACAATATATTTAATTACACATCCAAAACGGTTAGGCGACGTCGTTTAAGAAACGCGCCCCCTAACCATCCCCGTCCTCGTTCCTTATATAATATACAGATGAGCTCTCATAATATTATCATCATTACGAAAGACCGCAATTATATACGCACACACGCACAGAGTGTATATAGAGCAGAGCGGTGTAGAAGAGTCTACTCTAAATAGAAACTACACCGCCACGGTTCTATATAGTCCGACAGCTTTCGAGATTCATTAACAGTTTGACACTCTCGGGTTACCCCGCGTCGGAGTTAAATAAATATTTTGTCGTGTAAATGAGTATGTATACGCATAACGAACGGAGAGAGCGAGAGAGTGCGAGTGGGAGAGATTTTTTTTCGTTTTCTTTTCCCTCCTCCCCCAATAATCCATATCATCCGTCGAGCCGGTGCGTTTCCGCCACAGCAACAGCCTGTCTCGCGCCTCGCTGCAATAATTACAATAATAATAACGATCGTTGCGACTTGCGAGTGATGTATACTTATTATATATATGGTAATTATATATATTACCGTCTCGGCAAACATTTGTTTTACTAAATGTCCGCCTCCCGTGCGTGCGTGCGTGCGTGCGTGCGTGCGTGAATATCGCATATGTGCTGTCAGTGCAACAGGTCTCGCGAGTGCGAGCGCGGGGAGGCGGCCATATAGTAAGTCGGTGGTTACTGTATAGTCGGTAGTCGTCGTCGTCGTTGTCGCGTATAGGAATTTCCGTCCGCGCGCCCCCGCGCCGAAGCCGCCGCCCGGTCAGTTTCTAATTGCCAATTACATTGATTTACGACCCGACGTAATGATACCGTAATTAATCGTTGTTCCACGACGACGGTTTTGACATTCGTCTAACACCGCACGACACGATATATAATAATAATAATAATATTATATTATTAGGTATATATTATACCTACCGAAGTTGTACGGAGCATGATATAATAATATTACAGTGTATACGATCGCGGTGTGCCTATGCAGCATACCGCAACCGCACAACAGCTGTTTCGACGGTACCAGCTCCGAGTCGTTATAATAACGTCGGACAAGTGGCTCGAGAAGATTTTCACGACACGATCGACCAATTTATCCATTCGGGATGTGAGGAGATTATTTTCGGATCTTGGGTCACCGCAAACGTTTTCGTTTTTTAATGCGCTAACGGGCGTTAGTTCGCGACCAATCGTGGATGTACGTATGTGGAATGTAAAAGCTCGCGCACACTGACAGATAGGAAATACGTAAATAATATACATAATTAAATATATTATTATTATATGTATTACAGTATTACACGCTCGTATCGAGCAAACACCGTGCATTTTCCTGGATGTTTTCATATTAATTCTCAACAGCATCACTACGACAATCTATAATACTGTACAATTTATCTCGGTTATTGTTGGATATTAATATTATGTGCGCGTGTTGTGGTGACATGCAATTTCACTACCGTTATTGACACGTTCGATAGTATATTAACTTAAATTGAATATCATGGTTTACTTTGATGTCAGTCCGCGGGTATTGCGTCATTGTCACCAGTCGTCCGACTTGATATATCAACCGCATTTCGCGATACTATTAAAAACCGAATGGTTTTTTTGTACGAAATCCATTACCGCACATTTAACGGACAAATACTATAAAATTTTATATATTTTATAATGCAGCGAGGATTAGGTACGGCGAATCGTTAGCTGGCTCATACAGGATCTAAAATTATATTGTATGATGGATGATCTATTCTATTATATAAAACGAGACGGAAAGGCAACACTTGATATTATAATATAAATTTCTGTAGAAAAACACGAGTCAATAAAATTTAAATTATTTTATTACCCAGACACGGTTGTTTTTATAGAAATTGAACAACATGTTAATATTTATAAATAAATTTCACATAAATATTAAAATTCTCGTGATTTCGATCATATATAGTAAATGAACATGATTCATCACAAATAATGATTAAATAAATTGATGTATCCACGTATAGATAAAATTCAAATAATTTCGCTGACGTTTAAAAATTTCTCTAACAACTTTATAATATTATAATATAATTAAATTATTAGTTGCCTCTCTAAAATATTTTTTTGTTGGACGTCGGTTCACACTTGCGCTCGTTTTTTCTCCCTTTTCAATTTGCATTTAGTTTACGAGATTATCTTAACGAAGTTATTTGCCAAGTTGTTTCGGTTATTATTTCAAGAACGTAAGAAAAAAACTACAAAACAACAACAAAATCATTAAACAGTTTAGTTGTTTTCCTCGCGCCGACAAACTATTAAGCTAAATAAATGAACCACTAACAAGAAAAGGTCTCTGGTTATAAATTTAAATGTTATCAAAATTGTTGCATATATTATAATTTTTTTTTGTTTATTTGACATCTATAGTAAAATCGCCTGTGCGTTGGTAGACAATGCGGCTGGGTAATTATTGCGGCGAACCGAGCCAAGATAAATTGAGTTAATTAATTTGTTGGTATATTTTCGTTTAATACTATATATATATTATATATTATAAAATGATTAATATAATGTTATAATACAGGTGTCCCAACTACGACTTCTATAGAAAATTACTATATTAATAACATTACTGTCTTAAATAATTATTTTTGGTCTTTTTTCTACGGTTGTGATGAATTTCAATCCAAATTAATGTAAATGTTTATCACTATAAATTCAAATGTATAACTTATATTGTTTTTTACGTAGAATAATAATATTATAAATTTGTAACTTATAACAATATACTATTATTGACTATTGTATAATCAACTCTCTAATGCATAAATAAGAGTGATATATCACACACCCTTGATATTATGTCGTATCATTTTTATTATTGCATACCAATAATTATCAGATATATTATAATTATAACTTATAATAAAAGTTGTAGTATAATATACTTGTCTTATACTTTAAGTATCCACGATAAATGTATAAATACAACACATTCAATCTTATGACTATACGATAAAGTATAAATGAACATAAATTATTCCATTTAAATTATAAAAACAACTTCAATGAACCTATTATAGTCGTAACCGTATAGTAAATAAATATATAATAATATATAATATAAATTATTAATTATTTCAATATTTATAAAACAAGAATATATACTTTATTCCGTATACAATTAACAACGTCCACGTTCACGCTTATGGAAATTTTATGCAGTTGCAGTATAATAATATTATATTAGTATACTTATTGCATTATATATATCGAATCAGTAATTATAATAATATTATTGTATGCAGAGTGCAGACAGACATTTCATTTTTCATAGGTTTTTTTGGCCATTTCTCCTTTAGGACCGTTCCATCCTAGGTATGTTATATTATATAAGCAATACTATTATTTGTATTTAAAGCAGATAATTTGACTGCACGATTTTTATACTTCAGTACGGATAACAATTTTTATTTACGTATGGATATCGAGGAGATGATTGGTTTTATGATGTATATGATGTTTTGAGAGATGTTTAATAATTTTTATTTTTGTTCAACCGAATTGAAAACGCATAAATAAAGATATTTTTTTGCTTGTTTGGCATACTATACAAATCTTAAATTATTATTTTTAAATAAAACGTTCTAAAACGTTAGAAAATCTAATCATTAATTTCCATTCGCGCGCGACACAGTCGAGTAAGCATGTATAGGTACCTATTATTGTATGATCGGTTATACGAGGACAGATGCACGTTGAGAGCGTGTTAAGAGTTAAGCCACCCTGCAATACACTCGTTCGGATAAAGAGTATATACAGTAGTTGTAGGTACTAGATAAATACGTACATATAGCTGGTACCTGCACTGCATCGAGGCGGTAGCAGCTATCAGAATCGCGATATCTCGCACACACGCTTTGCGTCCGACGTCGCGATTTATTGTTCATAGTGGTATTAATAGCGCATAATCTATTTATCAGTATACGATATGCGTAGTGGGAGAGCAAACGTATAGGTACATTATTATATTATATATTACATATCATATTATACAACTCGACTTATTACTGAGGCTATTGCGCAATAAACGCTGCACAGCACACACCCGACGCTATACTACGGTGATTTGTATATGGTTATAAATGGGATTTGTTTTGTTTTTTTTTTCCACCTAATAATGCGCAATATACGACGTATACGTGCGTGCCGCCAAAGTGACACGCCTTTAGCAGCCGTACAATATGTAAGTATATATAATATAATAATATACTATGTATACACCGTATTGCCACCGTATTCAGTATAGAATATATAATATATGCTATCACAGATATATATGTATAATATATGTGTATGATCGTAATACGGATACACCTGTGGCAACAGTCACCATCGTCGCCTGTACATATTATACGCGCCGTACACCAGCTACCGTGCGACTGTTTATGTGTAGGGGGTGGCGGTGGGGGGATGGCTATTAAATCTTCTTCGGCCATAATAGCGCGCGCGCGCGATGAAAACGGCGAGATAAGATTTGAACGCGTCCGACGACGATACATCTAGTGTTTGAGGTATAATATTCTCGAGTGGAATTTTTCACCACCCCCTCTCATCCCACAATTCTCACATGTAGGCTAGGCAATTTATTAATTTCGTTTTAACTACCTAGTTGTTTTAAGCATATTCGATTGGCTGCGATTTAAGTATGTTGCGCTAGTGACAAACACGCACGCACAATAATAACTGTAACGTTACATAACGATATAGAGTTTGAGTAGGTATCTACGATTTATCAATATATTATTATAATATGTATACACTTAGATATATATTAGATACGAGCATAGCTATAAAAGAAGATTCAACCAGAAAAAATTATTTTAACGTCGTTCAAATTTCTTTTTTCCAGTTAGGTATATTTAATGATTTTTTAAGGGTATAAATACATACTTATTTTTAAGTTATGCATAAAACACTTACGTCTTTGAATTAGTGATTACCAAACGAAATGAAATAAAATAAAATGCAATTACCTAATAAAAATATTAAATTTTAAAAGAAATGTAAGTAATTTTTTTTTTAAATGTTTTACTATCTCAATATATTTTTTTCTATAGCGTTAAGATGCTAATTATAAACAGAAATATCTCTATTTAATATTTGTTTATGAATAGCAGTCCGTTGACCACAGTCCACCGATAAAAGTCTGGATATCCCGTCGGCATAGTCCACCGTTATTGTTTATATAGGTAAATACGTTAAATTTTAGTGTCATTGCTTGTAATAATATAATACGGTAAAATCTATTCAACGAAATGTGTATGCATACTAAATACTTTACATTATTTTATGAGACGTAAATATCATTTGATTGATCTTAAAAAGCCTGACATAAAATTCGTGTAAGCTGAAAAAATATCTGAATAAAAAAACACATAGGTATTAAGTGTATAACGATGTATCGATTGTCGAATACTTACATTTTATTTTTGCAGTTCACATAAGAAACCCTGAAGGAATTATATCCATTGGGTGTTTAAAATATTTGGAATTTTCAATGATGCAGCCGACGTCACGATAAAATTCGGCAGCTATAATATACCCAGTATATAATAAATATGACGTTTCCGGAACGATCCCGCAGCTCCCACGTGCAGGGGGCCGAAAATCATTAGATTTACCGACAACGCTCTGCACGGGGTTGCGAACGCACAAGTGCCTAGCTATATTATATTATATGTACAATGTTTATAATAACAACATTATCCTTTAACACATCATAATCGTGTATCCATATAATGTATTTTATATTATTATATATTTATAGGCTATCGACAGTCATCCCTACCGGACAAGGAACAGCCACCGGATGATGATCGGTATACCCAGCACGAGGGTCATTATATATACGTGCCGAAACGAATTGGCACACATCATTAGAGAATACATAATAACGTACACCATATTATTACAAAATATTATATTATAATAGAAGATTATCCCGGCTGTTACGCGTGGTTTATAAGTGGTCTTAATACATATAAATAATTTACGGCGTCGTCATAATAACATGGTGGCAAAAAAATATTTGGGCGTCTTTGAGTTGAAATTCCGGCGAATTCGGACAAACGAGCGCGCACTGAAAGAAAAAATGTGATTACATTTTTTCCACAGTCCTCTTTTGATCCCTCGAGACCGAATTACATTGCCACCATTAGCCGTTGCGGACACTGCGGGACTGCTACAGCAGCACCTAACCTAACCAGTAGTACGAGACTTCCAGCAGTGTCGGCCTTTTTAACGAGAGCTGTCATTTAAAAAAAAAAAAAATGGTTGCAAAAAAAAACAATATTACAACAAAAGAGAAGTAGAAAAAATACTCATGCACAAACCATTATGCATTAATATTACTCGTATTATATTATTCGAACCGTAGTCCTTTTTTGCTCAGACACAAAATAACGACGTTTAAGCTTAAACCCGAAAATTACTTCACAGGACACCATTATAAAGATGACCGCCTCCGCCACAGTGCTAAATTATTGTATTCACGCTTATAACGATAATAGAATAATATATAAGTATGACATTTTTTGATTTCGAATATCGATCGGAACATATATTAACATTTAACAAACTCATGTCGGGAGTGTTTGCTCAAGCTGTAAACGCACATTGCATATTATACCGGTGATTGAGTCCTATAACAAATATAATAGGATAACAGTTTATACTATTAATATTGTTAATTGTTCCAATTCGTTTTTCTAATCATTTGAGTTATTGCTATTGAATTATATCCAAGTACGCCGTGTAACTGTGTAAGTACATAAAACTGGTACCAGCCGTACTGTATAGGTTTTTACAACTGGCGGTTTTTCTTTTTTTTTACACAGAATATTGACATGCTTATACGTGTGTGCGCGCGTACTGCCATTTTACATTATCGTGAGTAACGAGTAGTAAAGGTATACATATTATATGCACATATAATAATGTACCCCAGGTACATGCGATTGCAAATACGTTTCAAATCGTTTAATATAACATATTATTATAACGTCAGTCGTGCGATAAACAACGCTGTGCAATAACAATATTGATTTCTCATCCGTGCGCATGTACGCATATCCATCTGTTGAGTAGGTACCTGGATGTACTATTTAAGTGTAATCATATACTAAATTTATTATGCTTCTATAATACTCTTTAGTTGATGGAATAAGAAAAAAAACTATAAATAATTATAAACAATTTTTGATGGAGTTAATACTTAAAGTAAGAAGTGTTTTAAAATTTGTCTTTGAATTGGATTTTAATAAGATTTTTTTATGTAATAATGAGGGAAAATTTCTAAATAATATGAAATATCTTCAAAAAGTAATAAATTTATAAGAATGCGCAGAAGTGTTCGATTTTAAATTGGAAAATTTACTAACTTGAATATTGACTTACCCAAAATTATGGTTTTCTAAAAAAAATATATATATATACCGTCGTCGTACAGGTAGGACCTGCGTTTTTTTCGGAATCTAAAAACTGTTTCCAACACATTGGTCTACAAATTGCAATAGATTTATGTACGTGTAATGCTGATCTAATCTGTCATTTATTGTAAGTATGTATAAATTATTTTTATTATTCCATTTAACTCGTTTGAAAAGTAATTTTAAAAGGAGTAGGAAATAATAATTTTATAACACGACAATGTGTTGAGGATGTTGTAGGTATCTTTACACACGTGAGTCGCTTTGTTTCCAGTCGCTTAACCGACAATAAGTAAATATGAAGCACCCGACGAATGTATAATGCTGCGCGACGCGTCATTGTGGTTTTGAACAAAGTGCGATAGCAATTGAGAAACGCATCACCTTGATGTCGACAAACTATATAATATATAACAACAAAATATATATGATATAATGTAGATAGTGTAGAAAAACCGGCCACTCTTCATTTATGAATGGGCCTTAAAAAATGTATATACAATATTCATACCTATATATTATTATATTATATTAACTGACAATTGTATGTGTAATACGAGCGAGAAGGAATATTTACAGGAAACGACCATCGATCTGAACGAAGATAGGAAAAAAAGGCAACTGAAAAAACAGCGAAAAAAGCAATCAACAAATTTTTGTTTTTTGTTTTCGAATACTTTTGGTAACTCGGTATTAAATTAAATACCATACCAACCATATTTTTTTTTATCAAAGAAAAATGTAAGATACCTATACGTGGTTATTTTGTAGCATTTGTAGCCTCTTCCCCTGTTTACCTATTTGCCTTTTTTCATTTGGTTTTTTTTCCTCGTGCTTTTATTTCATTTGTTTTTTTTTCCGTTTGCTTTTTTTGCTTTGCTTTTTTTCCGTTGCTTTTTTCAATTGCCTTTTTTCCTAGATTCGGCTGAACACGTAGCTGCTTATTATAATTATTTACAGGAATTAACATTATTATCACTATTATGTAGTATGTTTACTTTATTCTTATATGTACCCGTTATAATGTGCTATATATAAGTATGTGTACGCTTATATTGTGTATTTATATGAAAACTTTTATATTGTTTGATCTCACAAAGAAGAAAAAGATAAACAGTAACATATATTATTATGTCGAAAACGAATTTCGTAGATTCCTATCGGGTTCGTACGAAATAAAGTATAATATAATGATGACTGAACAACCCGCTGGGATATAATATTAAAGGTGTATTATATTGACCGCGGTCAAAGTATACATAAACGATTTTTTTTTTTTTTTTTAATATAAAAAAAACCTTTGTGACAAAAAACGACCATTATAATATCGTTTAGATACATCCTGAATATGTGTACCTACCTCCGATACCTTGTATACGTTCTACACGAATTCATTATTCACTTCCTGTCGATTGCCACTGAACAGTGCCGGTACGCAGCAGTTTCGTCGAATAGTTGAAAAAACATTTGTCAACCAATTGTATAGGTACCATAGGAGTACAATAAAAATTTTTATTATGTCGTTCACCTACATCCTACGTACAAATAATATTACAAATACCTGAAATACTTAACTATATTATTTAGACGTACGGCGTAAGTAGGCATGCGTTCGCGATCGACTGGTCTGTTTTTCTTCGAAAAACGAACACAGTAGGTATAATATTATTATATTTTATTGTAAATAATAATGATGGTTTATTTGCGTTAATTGTATTTTATTTTTTTTTTTTAGTACGAATCGCTTTCGGATTGTCTCTTAATGCTGCACACCACGTCAGAACAGGTTTTTAAACACAATAATATAACATAATATATTATTTCAACACAATATTGTATATAAGTTACCTACCTAGTAAGTGAAAAACTCAACCAGCTGGCTGCTGCATCATATTATAGGCACCGCATGTATAATTAAAAATTAATAATTATGTAGCGTTTAATGTAATCGTGTCTTGTAATAAGTTATAAAAAAACATATTCAATGTTTCAACCACCCGATGTTCAAAATTATTTAATATTACCATGTAATTTATATTATTATCGAATTTTGAAACGTTCGATTCCGGTTAAATATGATCACGTACGCGGTGATGAATATTATTTTCGAAACGGTGAGTAAGTAAGTCGAAGGGTTGAGACAACGAGGTACGTCATTCAAAACGGTAAGTGCTTTGTCGCTCAATCACGGCATCTGAACAAAATTCAATATATGCACAGATAATACAATAATATAAATGTATGAAATAAAAAATAATAATGATAAAATAACGCATTAATATAATTATTATTATGATCATCGTATCCCCAGTATAAATACGTTTTGTAATAATCTAACTTGTAACATTACTGTTATTTCAATTATTGTTATATAGCGCAGATACCTGTAAATTCTAATAAAGATACATTATTGTAACAATTAGGCGTATTGACCCAGCAGAAAACTCGAAACAAAAATCACGTGATATATTTTATTACCATATTAATACTTTATTATCACTTTTAATCGACACGAATCCGAATACAATATTACAGTGCATTCGTATGAAATAATTAACATTGTGCATTACAGGCGAGCATACTCGTGGTGCGAGAAAATGTGTGTAACACCGGTAACGCGCAAATATACAGTATACCTTATCCACGGTGGTGGTATAAAACGGTTAAGGTACACAATGTTATTATATACCTCTATATAGTTACCTATATACACCTACCGCGGGATACATTGTGCTGCTGCAACCTTGTGCTCGTAATTATCCGTGATAAAACAACATTAAGATTTTATCGGATTTTCGTGATTCATTAAAGTGAAATAATATCTGTACGATTTTTTTTTCTTCGTATACGCAAGAATTCGCAAAACCCAACATTACACCTTAATTAGCGCATACTTTATGCAAATGTATGAAATAAAATAAAATTTCATGAATCATTCTGTATAAGAATTGTATAAAGGCGTTTATATTTTACGATTACATTCGTTATGTACACAAGATATAATAAATAGGTATTACGGCAGCTACTGCACATTTATACGAATTACATATTCATATATTATACACGCGTATACTGCGGATGTATAAATATACAATTTTCTTACAAGCTTATATAAATTACCTTTATTCGAATTTCACGTCATTAAATACTTTTTTAAGTGCACTATATTATGTATACATAATAATATGTAATGTAGTTATAATATACCCAAAGAAGGAGAATCATAATCATAAACCTAATTATTAAATTTATTCGTAATTTTATATTTCGCAGGAATCGTTTGTCGTGTAATACACACTAATATTATTATTTAGTATATTATAATATTATATATAATTTTAACTTGTTCATATCACTTAACTGTCGCTTTAACTACCAAACAGTAGCACACGGAAATTTCGATTATAAACTGCGACAAGAAGAATCCGAACATAACACAATCAATATTATACTATACTAAACCTACTGGTATTCTACGCCGATTTCAGAAATGAAACAGATCTTTTCGGAGAAACATCCACGTAGCTGCTCTCAACGAATTATCCAGGGGTTTTAGGTTAATATTAGGAATACCTGAGTAAAAAGCAAAAAAAAAAAAAATGATTTTAGTAAAAACTAATAATTCTTTAATTTTTATGGCATGATTACAGAGTTGAAATCATAATATACAAACTCGATGTAATAAAATATAAAGGTGCTCATTATTTTTTATATACGTGATTGGAGAAATAATATTGCTTCCTACCCCATGAATAATAAGCCAGATTTAAATTAAAACAATTTATTTTGTATTAAAGTATTAATATTAATTAATTAAATAAAATCAGTAACGATGTATAATAGGCATATCGGTAGAACAAAAACTACATAACGGCAATTGTGTACGTATAATAATATTAATAGGTACAATATATATAAATATAATATAGGTAATTCGTTTAATATTATTGTGTACGCTAAACAACTTCAGGGGCATGCGGTCGTTTCCATGTACGGTAAACTGTCTCATTTTCACACATGATCCACCACCGCCAAGAGATAATAATATATAGGTACTGTACTAGGCATATATATATATATATATGTGTGTGTGTGTGTGTGCAGGAGTGCAGTTCTATACGTATAATATGTATAGGTACGTCGAGTATGCGAAATTGACTAATTTACGGTGGCTTCGCGACACATGAATGGTATATCATTGTAGCGTATTATTTTATAGTGCGCAATCCTACACAGTGGTGATTAGATGTATACATAAGTTATAAATATTATGAGGTTAACGTCTTTTATCCGTCTACTGCTATCCACCCCCTGCACATTTGACGGTATAGGTACATATAATAGTCAATAATATTATATGTGGCCTAATTGACGTACCTACTATATAACCATAATTAAAAAACTTTTCGGCTTTCGCAAACTCACACGACACCATATAATGTTTATATTATAAAAAAGATATATAGGTAATAAATCATACTAAAAAATTATAATACCTACATTAGATAATTCATAATATTGTATAATTATTATAATTAAGATATTAAGACAGGATTTTTAGTCTTTTATAATTACATGCATTCACTTTTTTCAGCTCCAAGATGGTGGTAAAAAAAGTGAACAAACTGTCATAATCAAGCGCCATTTTCGTATAGAAAAAAAATTATTTCCACATATGACTAGCGATTACTTATCGAAGATGCAAATTTTTGAGATAACAGAACGTTAAATACGATTGTGGCTGTATAATATTATTATAATGCTATAATACTACTACAACAGCTCAGATAAGAAATCCCAATTGTGTGCATAATATGCTTATATTAAATAGCACAGCAATTGTAAGTGTATTAGTGCACGTTTAATTAATAAATATTATTGTAATTCGAGACTGGTAATGGATAAAACGAAAAACAAATTTTTCGCATCGATTGTTACTGTGACTGTGTAATATAATCGATTCGTCGGTGAATCAATTTATCATCATCGAGCTAAAAACACATTAAATTGTGGCTCGTCAAGTTAGAATAATAAATTAAATTATTGTCGCCGGTTCCGTAACCGCGTGATACGTGCTTAGCGAAACATCTCCAGATGACATTAGTTTAACCTAATTATTCATTGCTCTCAAAATACTTTAAAAACATTATACTTATATATGCGTATAACGAGTGCGTTACATAAAAATAAAAACATAATAACTATTATTACGCGTCTATTTAATTGGAAATTAACCGTACGTAATAATTGAGTTAATGATACGCCGTTCTGTACAATGGTATACCTACACTATATTATACATTATAATATAAACCATTTAACAAAAATACGTATAATAATAATATTTATATTAGATATAATTTTATGTACTTATATATCGGGGCATAATAATATTATCATTAGATACGATTCCAATTCCGAGTAAATTCGAAATGTATTACAAAATAATTGTTTGCTTCCATAGGTGTGTCTATACCTTTAGAGATCATTTATAGTTATATTATTATTTTGGTGTTCTCAAATATTTCGCAATAGTTACACACTGACGTCGAAAAACTGCGCAACAGTTGTTTTAGGAATATATTTTATTAGATATTTTACACTAACGATTGGATAGAGTGGATTAGACATACGAGTATACGACAACAAAATCACTACCACGCAACATAAGTCTGAACGAGTAACCACAGTCACCGAGATAGATAACCGTGTATATTAGACGTCTAGACCACTTTATGTTCGTAATGATACGAAAAATGAATCATCTCGAATGCTGAAAATATTGAGTTTCTGATTAATAATCATTAATCATTCAACATATTTCGACTTCACATTTTTCTGAGACAAATTATAGTTGAGTTTGGTATCAAAACGTTACATCCTGTGTAGACATTATACATTCCTTGACAAACTGTACATCTTATCGTTTTAATTATACATGTGGTTAGCATAACAGGCATCTCCAACTTTAATGGTAGGTAACTAATTAAAAAAGTTATGCCCAAATCCACGATTTGAACAAATTCTTCGCCGATTATTCAACAATAAATTAAAACCACTTGCACACAAGTATACATAATGATTTAAAAAGAAATAATTTTTAGGAAAAAAAATAAAATAAGTAAGTACCTATCTTTATAGGTATATTTTATAAATGTATTTTTATTTCTGAATCAATTTATAATAATAATAATAAAATATATAATTTCATTTTTCAATTTCAAATAAAAATAATTTAAATAGCATATTTTTAAATGATGTACCATCATATATATTATTATTATATAATAAATCAATTGAAAACTATAAAATTACATTATTATCTAGGTGATATTAATTTATTGTGAAATTGAAACCATATTCGAAATATTAGGTATTTATTCAGATGCCTACAGAAATCGTGTCGTTTTTTAAGAATAACTTGAAGCTACTTAACAATTATATACTTGAATATAATTTTATCAATAGTTGACAATTATAATATAGGTGTATCTATGTAACTATATATTTTAAATCCACATAAAAAAAAATGTTGGTACTAAACCTAGAAGAAGATAATTTATTTCAGAAAAATATAATCTTTACGTTAATCTTTTGGACGTATAATATTTTTCTTTCGATGTTAGGTGTAACAATAAACACGTTGGCTCATTTTTACGACCTAGTCCGTATTCCAGTAGTTATTGACATAATATTGTTATCTAAAAACTCAGGTGAAACGATTCGGATTTCAATTATTACTAACGGTGACGTTACATTATAACATAACCTATATCTACGCCACGTGATTTATTTGAATATGTACACCTATAAATAATTAAATAATAATTGTTATGAGAAGACGAAAGTGAAACAGATAAAATTATAATATTTTGTTTTGAAATGAATACGCGCGGTAGCCCGGAAGCGATAATACTAATTATTATCGCCACACTGAATAACAAGTGATATGACTTTCAAACGGATACGTTACAACTAATGATTTATTTATGACCTATTATATTATCCCTTAAAAGTTATAATACTTATTATAATATATTACCATATTATAGATACTTCTATATGCACGATGGTTCACGCTTTGTGGGTGAAATTGAACCGAACCAGGGTGATTAAATACTAAAATCAAACGCAATATTTAAACCACACAAGTTTGTCTATAGTGTTATATACGTTAATACGTAATGTATATTACGTACCTATCTCAATATTCGCCTACTGATATTGAAATTGTTACTCTTGTAGCTGCTTAGACTTAACTGCTTAAATTTGTAGTGGTTGTGTTTATAGGCCGTATGTCTAATTCAATGATAGTATTCTGAAATCATGATTGCAGAAATAAAA
>VUJU01001431.1:15195-39241 GCA_009835225.1 Aphis craccivora | reverse complement strand
AAAAAAAAAAAATTATAAACGGGAGACAATAATTTTTTCTTGTTATTATCAGCACGTTAATGCAACAACTAACAATAATGTTATTATTGTAATAATACAACTAATATAATGTCAATGGGGTCACTCAAGATTTATTATCGTACATGATGCATGTTTCTATGATTTTTATAGATAATGTACCTTATTGATACAACTCAACAGCTGTACAAGTTGTTTGATTATATAACAATAATAAACGCGTATCTAACATTAATAATAAACGAATAGGTACAAATTATATATAAATTTTAACAGCGTACCTATATTACTGGCCTTACATATTATTTTACATGAGCTGCAGGATAACTACTGCATTAGGCACTGCGAGAAAATACGACGAGTCGTTTATTTATCGTGATTAATACCATGTATAGCTGCTAGCACTCGTGTCAATCTGAAAAAAAAAAATAATATTAGGTACAGAATAGTTATAGTAGTTAAGGCATTGAGTGTTATTTTTTTTAAACTTTTTTATTGAGTTGATTGGTGTTTTTTTTTTATTTTCTTGAATATTTTATAGACCTCTAATAATTCATTGTGTCTATAATCAAATCGTCTACGCATATATAGTGCCCAACTCTAGTTGGATACTCGGATTACCTACCTACCGTATATCGTCTTCGTCACATTATTCCTCTGAAGTTAATAGGAGTTTTTAAAATAGTATTACAGATTATCATTGTTACATACATATAGTGGCTTAAAACAATATATTATAACATTCAGATGTTGTCGAAACACTCTAATTATTAATAACTGCACCAAATTTTTCGAGAATTGGACGAAATTGCCTTCTAGCTAATATATCTTAGCAATTTACCCATAATTTATAATATAGGTATTATCAGTTAAATTAAATCGGATTCGGTGAAAAAAGACTAACGCGACCGTTTTCGTTTATCTGCCCTCTTAAAGCTCGAAACAAATTTCAAATGAATTTCTAATATTAATTGCGCGCATATAAATTTCATTCGCGATGCTGATGCAGAATTCAGACAGCCAGACAGATATAATAATTGGATTATTATTAATTATTCTCTAATATCTAAATAGGTAGTTGAATAATTTAACTATCGAACGCTGAATGCGTATTAAATTGATGAACGGAAAAATATAATAATGCCGTGAGTAACATTTTTATCAGTAGCTGCACGTTTGAATATTATAATAGCTTGTTTATCGTCTTTATCTAAATTTAAGAATGCATTTAAAATTATTTTCCAACTATAATCGAGGTACTTACAGATAATTGTTCATTTTATGTACTCAACACAAACAATATTTTACTTTAAAAAGCACTATTTTATGTACCATTGCGTGTTATTATTTCTCAAGTTATAATTATCGGTGATAAATTGAATTCAGTTTAATTTATGATTTAGAAATTGATGATAACATACATTTTTAAATAATTTCCTTATACGATATAAAGGTGTGTATTCAAATCTAAATTCTGCAGATGTTATGGAAATTGATGTATGAATTGAAATCAATAAGTATCTAAAGTAAATATAATAATTATATGTTTGTACTTAAGCTATGAACACGTCATTCTGCAGGGGTGAACTGTGTACACAAAATCATAAAATAATAATGATGATTTTATTATGATCGTTTAAAGTTCATCGTGCTATATCGATATAATTTTAACCAATTTATGTAAGTTTATTTTAATGGTATAATATAACCTCACTTAACACATAATTGCAGTCTTTTGTTTGCTATTGTTTATGTAATTAATTACGAATTCTTTTTAGCTAGGTTAATAAGAGCATAATAGCTGATATACCAGCTGTACATAAATATTTAAATAAGTCATTAGGTACTCATTATCATTATATTCTTACCTTTAACAACATATTACCGTTTAAATGTAAATAGTGGCTTATATATATTAAAATACATAGGTTATTGGTACAATATGCCCGAGACAAAATATTTTGAAATAATTAATTATTGGCAAATATATTATTATACTTTATGGCAAACAATAATTATATTATATTATATTTAATATTTATTAGTCTGATGTCTACAGCGTGATAATATTTTTTCTGGTAAAATAATTGGGTAGTTATTTTATTATTTAACGCAATAATCAGGACACGTTATAAATTTTACATTGCAGCGATATCATTCAATCATTACATATTATATCAGTCGAAATAATAGTCTATATAATATAAAAATATCATACTCATAATGATATACTTAGAATTAGTTTGATTGAATTAGGTATAATAAATATAATAGTATATAAATATGTTGATAGGCTCATAGAGTTCGGCAGGCATTATAATAGATATATTGTTAAATACTATAGTATGAAAATGATTTAAAACCTTCACATATCATAATAAAAAATATATTTTATATGCGTCTATCGGCACATATTATTATAGCGTTATTTAACTGTTTAAACCGTTTAAGGTTATGTTAGAATCGCGATATCAAAGGAACGAACACGTCTGTTCATAATACTACCTATAATCGCAAACGATTTCGTACGGTGTGGCCGAAATATATTTACATTGATTTAAGATAAGAAAAAAATTAGATTAATAATATTATCATCGCGTTACAGTTTGAAAGAGGAAAAAAATAAAATGTTATTGCAGTAATGAAATATTGATCAAAATTACAATCACGCTCAAAAACAATCTTACAACAATTAAACCTACTTTAAATACGTACGCGCAAAGGGATGTATACCTATATCGTAGACACAATGCAATATCTTTCAAGTCTATATACATTCAAAGTTTTAAAAATATAATTTACACTAATTGATAGAAAATTATAAAAAATAAAATATCATTTGAATAGTTTCAATAAAATTATATCTACATATTATATCTATCATATAATTGACTACATTTTTAAAAAGATTCTGTTTTCATCCTTTATTAAATTATTATTTTTCATTATTATACCAAGCAGTAATAGTAACCTATATTATAATTTCGAATATATTTTTGATCGAAATTCTAAAATTTAGTTAATTGAATTTTAAGTATCGCGACACTCCAAAGATAAATATGTAGTACATTTATCTATAACGCTATATATACCTACTCATGTTTAAGTACCTTGTCTATTACTGAATGCGTATTATGCTACATAATATTATATACTGGAAATTATCATACTACAAATGTGTAATAGGTAAGTACAACCATAAAGCTACAGCCGTAATGAAGTTAGACAGTACCTAATATACACGCGTCAAACGTACATATAGGTTGTCGTTTAATATGACACAATATGTATAAATTATTATTTTAATATCTATATCGGTTGACTTGTACTTACTGTAAGTATATTTATACATTTATACGGCGTGATTTTATAAATCGGTCAACGGCGGCATCGGAGCATATAAAAGGGCGTTTTGTAAATAAATCATATTATTATTATTATTATACGACCAACTCTCTCCGCGATTGCGATCTTTAAACGCTTTCAAAAGCCTGTCAACCGTACGTCCGAGTCACTCGCGTTCCGAGACGACAGCGTTGCTGTATAATATAATATCATATATAGGTATAATATATAAATACTAAAATACCATACGTAGCTTTATTTTTACAAACACGGCGCGTATAGGCCTGTCAACAGAATGCACGTCTGCGCTGCTATACATCGCGACGAAATATCATTTGAAGACCGCGTAAGTATGATGTATATCATAATAAGTTCATAATATGATTTGCCATTAATAACGAATTGTTGCGGAGCTTAGTCACAGAGTAAAAAGTGTGTTTTCATTTGAAAAACAGAGGTTTGTATCTCCATAAAACACTTCTTAAGTAGTAAAAAAATCTCATCAGTTTAAAAATTCCAAAAATCAGAATTTGAATAGATTCAATTTTAAATAATAAATTTGATTGGGCTTGGTTATGGTTGATCATATTGAATTATATTTTTCGCATGATGAAAATAAAATTAACAACAAATCATAGTTTGTTTTTTGGTTTACAAATGTCACATTGTAAATACATACACCACTATTTATATATACGTGTACACTTCAACGGCGGTGTATACTACGGATATAGTGTAATACGTGTTCGAGTAAATGTATCCATGTCGGTTTCCAGCTCCAGTCGACCACGGGGGTTGTGATTGATAATTCATCGTCGATACATCTACGTGTCTGGGGCAACCACGTGGTATAGTCTTATGGGAAAACAAAAAAAATAGGTAAGTACGAAAAAAAATATACATATAAAACATGTGAAAACATCGATATCGGATCGTAATCAAACCCACACGGTCGCGGTGCAGTGTATATACGTCGCATTATAATACCACACATATACGAGGACTGCATTCTTACTTTTATGACGTTCATTAATGAAATCCGTGCGACGGCAACTATACATAATAATATGTATCGTAACCATACGTACATTATATTATTTTATTTTTAATATCGATTTCTCGGTTTCCGTCGCCAATTAGGCTGTAGCCACTACTGATGCTGATACGGTCGTATAATAATATGTATATATAGTAAATATATATATAATATAACACTGTATACGTGGGTCATATATTTTATATATAATATTATATACGTATATTAAAGTGTTTGTTTCGAGTTTTTTTTTTTTTTTATCCCCTTTGTAAATATATATATTGATAGGTGTGAATTTACGATTTGTCATAAAAATTTCGATTGCGGCCGGAAATTATTATACTCGCGCGGCCGTTTACGATCTCGACGCGTATATTATAATATATAATATCAAAAGAGGCGGTTGGACATCACGTATCGGATACGATCCTGTACTTGTAACCGTACACCGTACTGGAGATGAAAAATATATAATAAAATGATAATTATTATAAGGAAACGAGAAACAATTCCTAATCAGCCGTCGTCCTCGTCGTCTGCCGTTATATTATAGGTAACTCGTACCTATATAATATATTATATTATTATACCCTCGAGCAAGGGTACTATTATTATTACTATGAGATCGTACGCGATGTGCTATAGTAGCGTTTCGAATAAATTTAAGACGACGGTCGTTAAATTAATAAAAATAAAAATCTAACTACGCGCTTCGTCGTCCGGACGTAGCAGTAGTATATTGATGACTCGCGGCCAGACAGCGAGTCACCGATTTATCGTAGGTATACTTATGTAGTATGTATATAGGTACTATAATATAGGCATGTAAGACCACAGAAGACGGAACGTTTATCCTTCAACTTGTTGTATACGGCTAAACTGCGTTATATATAGGTATATCTAATACCTACGTTTTTACTACCGTCGCACATAAATGTGGTATGATACTGTGTTTATAAAATACAGTCACACTTAAGTGTATTATATGTATTAATGTATACAATATTGTGTAATCGTAGTTTTTTTTATTTTATTTTTACGGTCACAATCATTATTATAATATTAAAAAAATACTTTCGCATATTGCTCCATAAAAAAAATTCGTCAACTCGATATAATTTCATTATTAATGAAACGCGCGTAACAGTGCTGTATTATTGCGGTATTAAATGAATGAAAAATAATATACGTTTGCACGTTGCTGCAGTGTAATTCACGTAGTGGTACGACCCGCGAGGTTTTTATTGCGAAAATTACGAGCTTCCGAAAACACTAAAATAATCAATATATAATATAATATTATATACGCAGAGTTTATACGATTGTATCGTCGATACCTAGCTACCTATTAAATTGTATTATTTACATGCGGTACCCTACGACGACGATGTTGACCGAAATTTAAGTACGATTTTTACGGTTAGGGTTTCCGGCGTGACTAATGATGTCGAGTCCAATCTCCGTCGTTTATACATTTTATTTTTTTATTTTTAAGCTGCGATCCCATTGAAAACACATTACAGGTACGTATTCGTGGGTAACGACGATAGCCATAATTTAATATATATTGACGATAAACGCTAATTAATTCAACTATAGTAACTATACAGTATATGGGCAATAGTCCCAAAATCTCAATAATAATGGCACGCTATATTTTATTTGTAACGACTGAAAGAGCATTGCTTAAGTATATAGGTTCTCACAATGTAATATAATAATACTAAGGCTTGTTAGAAACTTACGGTTTGCATAGCGAAAACTGTCATTTGAATTTGACGCTTTTAAACGTCAACATGTATTATATTAAAAGATTTTTATTTTTTCTGTTTTATTTATAATAACCATACGACAGCCTTCAACTTTTTTTAAAAAAAATTTGAGGAACTCACCATTTTTTGTAATTTCCTCATTATAGTCGCATCCTGTTCAGTGACCAGATGACAGTTCAAACTTCTATAATATTATTGTCAAAAAGACATTTTTTTACGAAAATTACATAATATATACATGAGTTACATTTAACAAACCACATCAACTAAAAATAGTGATAAGTATAAAATATATATAATGAATAAATAAGTGCATTAATCAACAGTAGCAAGATTTTTATTTTTTAATTTGCTATAGTGTAATTTTTGTAAGTTGCTGTAGCGTAATTACAGCACTACCATGAAAATAACTAAATATAGATAGTAGGTACCTACATGGTATATATTTACATATTTTTTACAAAATGGTAAGTTATATTGCTTAATACATTTGAAAATTACATCCAGATAGTAGCTAAAATAAATAAATAAACTTTTTATTTACTGAATCATGTTTAACTTTTGTCCATATTCTTTTTGAATCTTTTAGATTAAACATAATACTATATTTGTTAACTATTAACTCGACATCTTCTTAACCTTTAACTAAATAATTTCTTTTATGTCTATATTTACATTCTTTTCTATAGTTATTTAAAAAAATCTAGATATTATGTTATATATATATTTCTAATTATTATCCTAATCCATCTTTTTTTTCACGTTTAACGATCTTTCATTGATTATATAAGCGTTATTATATAATATAATATTAATTGAATAATAATAAAAAAAAAACCTTATAAAAATGAAAATATCTGATAATTTATAAATAATTGTGATTTGATAATAATTATTATTATAATAACAGCCGTAGAGGTAATATGTATTATTTTGAACGCATATCAATATAGGTTTTTATAATATAGTTATAACGGCAATTTAAATAAATATACGTCGTAATAGAATAATACCTATATATGTAATAAAGGTTCGATGGTAAAAACATAATATTATCATATTCGGCGTACACGCCGTTTATAATTTTATATTTATATGATAATTATATTGTGATAATAAATATAATAACGAAACTAATAACGTGTTGTTTTTCGTTTAGATTTAATACCTTATTATAGAATATTAATTATCTATATTATTAATATAATATTATGATATCATATGCTGTCGATGATTGGAAATTAGGATGGACTGCAGCTCTCTCCGAGGCCCGAGCACATCGACTGGCGAAATTAACGACCAAAGCAATAACTCTATAAATCCATAATTACTTTGAATCCTTATCACGAACGTTCGGTAATATCATATATTATAATATTAATATTATATACGCGCGTGTGTGTGTTTGTGTGTGTGTGTGTCGTGTGTGGGTATATCATTTTATATAAATTACTACATTATGTGCAACGCGTGTGTCTAGGAGCGCGTATGTGAGCGCGAGTTTTATCATTTAAGTGTTGATAATTGGTCAAAATCAAAGTTTAACGGATGTACGGTTCGTAGGTCAGGGGAACGATTATACATATACGTTTATATATATAATTTTTTTTTTTTTTTTTTATTAATGACCTGTTTACTGTTGGTTCTGTTTTATTAATTATTACACTTAATGAATTATAAAATTGCTATCGGACTGGTATACCGTATACGTATATGACGCGCAATGCGCATATTATATATATATATAATATATAACGTGTTGTTTGTTGTGGCCGAGGATTGCTCCTTCAGAACTTCGCGGGGCGTCCTTATCGTGTTTTCTACGGAAGCCGAGCAGACACGACTAAATACGTAGGTAGAATATAATAATATTTTACAAGTACCTATTCAATAAATGGATTAGTTATTTTTTTTAAAACTTTATCACTCTTCAGCCGCGTGTGTAGCAATATTACACACACACGTCATGCACCACACATAATTAGAGAATAATACATATTATTTTGTTTTCTTATTGCTTGTTAGCTATACTAAACAGATTAAACATATTAAATTTACAAGACTTCAAACCTGTACAGTATCATAGCAAATAGAAAAAAGAGAAATCCAGCTACATCATACAGAATGATCACATGATTTTGTTTTTTCATTCTTCTATAGAGGTAATATAAAGAAAAAACGCGATGATCCACTCTGTATATGTGATAATTCATATTGTTTTTGCAATTCAGCTGTTGTATTAGTTTTTTTTTATATACAGTTATCACAATATTATTAAAATATGTTTAGTACAGTAATTTGTTTTTGAAGTCCATGAATATTTGATATTATATAAATTGCCAAACAAAATTGTGTACTTAATAATATTATCGTTTATACGAGTACATCTATTAGTTATTAAATATTAATGAAAAATAACGTACATAATATTATAATGGTTTAAGTTTTTATTAAGTCTATACAATTATAAATATCCGGTATTCAGCAAAATTATCTAGTATAAATTACACTCAATTTAAAACTTATTTATTTATTTTGACCGTTTTATATGTAAAAAAAATGTACTTTAACTGTATATTATTATACAATTATAATAATTTATAATATATCAGTCTACAAACTCTAATTTACAGTTGATTTAATTTATTAAATATAGACGTATTACTTTATTAGCCATACAAAGTTCACTACTGCAGAAAAATATTATTAATAATAATTATGTTATCACGCAATACATTATAACTTATACCTATATGCATAATACTTTAGTGTATAGGTATTATGATAAGTACATTATTGCATTCCAAGTGTACCTACATGCATATTGTATATACTCGAATTGTAAGGAAGTTGCATAAATAATAAATTTGACTAATGATTAGATACACCTGCGTTTTAAATAGATATTAGACGTGGAAAAAGTTTCGTTAAAATTGAAATGCAAAACGCTTTGCTCCGATTATGGGTGACGACTATATTTACGTATTTCGTCAGCGGATCACGGCCATGATAGACCACTTTTAATAGTATAAACTCAGCAGCGTTTCCCAAACTTTTTCTCTGCTGGACCCCTTCGAGATAATAAAAATGATCGCGGACTCTTTAATAAAAATAAAAATTAAAAACAATAATAAATAATAATACTTAATTTATTGCTTTATTTTACGTTCGTGAACCCCTCCGGTATACGTGTGGACCCGTGCGGACCACAGTTTGGGAAACGTTGGACTATAAAGTAATAAGCCGTAACAACCGAATATTTCTTTGCTGATCATCATTATAATACGTTTAAAGGGTCAAGCATAATATGTCATCCGAATCGTTCAAATTTTAAAAGAATACGAAATATTGTTGTTTAAATTCTACAAGACAAAATTTGAACAACTCTGTATGACACTGTACAATAATAATATAATATTATACAATTATTGTCTACAAAAATTATAATATTTCATATTATTAATACGATAGTATATTCCTATAGGTATATTATACATAATATCTAATAATAATAATGTATGTACAATAATAATCGACCTCATATAAAGTGCACCGTCTCGGAATAATAATTGTACCGCCGATGCGGCCGTCGTCGACATTCCTCGTATTATATTGTATTATTAATTCGACGTATAAGTCGTCGTCAATTACCACCTCATTGTGCTACCTACAATACAATGATATAAGTAAGTAGGAATGAGAAGTATTACCATGTTTATAACACTATAATACCTATCGCAGTTAATATACTGCTATTGGATAGTCACGATAAGAAATCTATTAAATTACGTACGCCTTGAGTGAAGGTATAAGTATCTAGCGCATCATATTATTATTCTTGCAAATCACAATTTCCCGTATTTAATGTAGTGTGAACGGTGACAGATATTTCCGTGTTTCACCTATAAAAAAGTTTCTAAAACAATAGAGAATTTCCTCTCCCTCCCAAATATTACCTATTTCTTTTTATACTAAAAATTACCAACAGTCTATCTCATGATACACGTGTATCGGATATACTCGGCACATCTCACATCGCATATCACGTAAACATAGGCCTAGCTAAAGGGGTCGCAGGGTATACCAGAAACTATAAATTAGATACGCAATAAGTGTCATTTTGGTATTGGTGGCAGTGTATTTTGTAATAATTATAGGTAATTACCAATAACACTGAGTTGAATTTTGTATGTTAAGGTTAATTTTAAGTTAGTGAATCTTCAATATTACCTACTGCAAATTAGGCGAAGCCCCTCGTGGCTTACTGTGGTACATAGACTTCTTGCATACTCTGAAAAAAAGGTCTGGCACGTAAATCGTCATCACTTTGCAAAATGTACCTACTCCGTAGCCGGCGGTTAGTGGATAACCGCACATAGGTAGTAGTTATTTTGAAAAAAAAAAAATGTGATACGATATTATTATAAACTATATAACCGTTGTATTGAGATGAAAGTATGAAACATATTTTAAACATATAGTACTATATTATGTGAGTCCTCAAACGCGCAGGAGAACTTACGTTTAATACTCGTATATTATACGCGATATTGTTATATATATTACCCAGACCTCGTGTATTATACTATGCAGAGGGGTGTAAGCAATATAATATATTATATACTATTAAGTATATAATATTTCATCTTCACGAGTGTATACACATAACGCGCGCTGTACAAATAATCGTTTAGTCACGACAGACGACGGCACACGCATCAAAGCGCGGCTCGCAGTGGTGTGAAGAGACCTATCAGTCATATAGGTAGGTACCTCCACATATTATTATATAATATTTTATTTTTGTACACGAGCCCGTGAGCGCACGCGCGCTTACGACCTCTTCGCGTTCGGTTTAATTCTGACGCGATTGTCCGGCAGGTGTGGGCAGCCGTCCGCCACCGCCATCCCCATAAAGAGCGTGAAATAAATCACCGCCGCCGTTGGATATCGTTATAACACTCGAGCATATTATTATTGCGTATCGGCTGCAACGCGTTAATATACGTAAAATGCGTTATATGGGTCTTAAAGCTGCTGCAGGATATTATATATCCTTTCAATTACGGCCGTCAATAATCGTATAGGTACTGTGTTAATAATAATATAATTATTATTGTTGTAATGTGTAACGATCGCGATGATGACGGCGATTATTATTGTAACGTCGACCGGCGGTACCGATATCATAAAGCGACCGAATGTTGTTTTTTCAATTTTCAAACCGCTTTGATATTATATATCGGTAAACCAAATTATGGTAATTGGCATAGCCACATATACGCGTATTATATATAATAATAATAATAATAATATACGTTTACGAGACGTGTATATAGAGACGGACCGACGCGGCCACGGCGAGAACGCTCGCGCGACCGGTTAATCAGAGTCCTATTGAACGCGTCCCGCTGCAGCCGCCACAATGGACAGTTTCTCCGGTGTCGGGCGAATATCATATATGTGTTCACCCTATTTCACGGTACGTCAGACTCATTTCAGAAACAATTAGGAACCCATTCACCGTGCCCTGGAAATCCGACCGCCGGACAATGCGGCAATTATATTTTGTAATTGCGCTCGTACCCCGCAACAATCGATTTATATATTATAATATTATTATTATTATTTTCCTCGCAATCGTATATAGATGGTACACACTTATAATATCGTATAGTGAGAGCATACTTACGCCTATTATCCTGCAAGTCTCGTCGCATATAATACCAATTTATATATGATATTATATACCCGCGTATTTAATACACCGTGTGTATATATGGGTATATGTTTTTCTAACGCGCATTACTAATAACGATTTTTCACGGTCGACAAGTCGTCGCCACAGTGCTAAGTAATATTATCCTATAATGTTTATAATATAATAATATGTTATTATTATGAATATAACAATTAGTATCGCATTATGGATAAAATAATATATAATAATGTATTAAACAGGAACTTGGAGTAAGTACCTATCCTGAGTCCTCTGTGGCTACTTGCACGTGTTACTCGAAGTCTTTATAAGTTATAACCTGCACATTTAGGTTGATTGTACATAGGAGAACGTTACGAACGTGTTGTAAATGACAAATATTGTCAACATTTTCGGCGTTTTAAATTGTTCATCTAATAGCGTAATTTTCCACGTACCTTCAACAAATTTGATGCGTATTAATATATTATTATTACTCATATAAGTACCATAATGATTTAAAACTGAATTGTTATTAACAATATGCGATTTCGTTTAAGTGGAATAAATACCATATAATATCGGTATTCAATTATCACAACAGAGACCATTTCGTACATCTGGGGCACCAAATTTAAAACGCCTCCTTAAAATATGCCACAGATCGAGCTGACACATCCGATCGCCTACCAAAAAGTCGGGCCATTGCGTCGGATTTGAATAACAGCACATCACGATTTCTATACCATGTGGGCGTGAGTTTAATGTATCCTCAGCTGGCCAATTTATGGGTCGTAATAATATTCGAACGTAAAAACCGTGTGAAATATATACTATTAAACGCATGTAATATCATAAAAAAATCCATTAACTCTCTATAATAATGATACCGATGACACGATTATATTTTGTAAAATAAAATGCTTAAACGAGATAATCAATTGTAAATAAAAATCGTATATAAATAACTTAACGATAATTCAAAAAAAAAAACTATTACAAGAGTGTTGAAAATGACATGGGTTCGAGGTACACGAGGATATAAAAATACGATTATATCTTCAAAACGCGTGTTTAATGTTTGTGCTATGCTTGGCATGACTAACAATACATAAGATAATATACTTTAATGATTTCGAAAATTAAGTGAATTTTTTAAACCGTTTTTATAAATCTATTAATAATACTAAAAAGTTTTATGCAGTAAAAATGTAATGACCTTGCATCCTATAAATAAAATATGCTTTTACGTAAATAATTGTTTAGTTTTATCCTAATAGTAAGTTGTACATTAATCATTATTATCAAAAATTAGTATTAGCAAAATAAACTTTCAACAAATTATGAGAAAAAGCAATGCAACAATGTCCTATATTTTAAATACATTATAGGTAATATTTGGACTATTTGGTACTTATTAAACTTTGGAGAAAAGCTGGCTTTTATTTGAGTGTTTGCAGAGACCCAACGTTTTGTGGAAAATGGCAATATTAAAGTATATAGGTATTAGGTAGGTGCTTCAAAATGTCATAAAACGCATTGTTATAAAATCGTAACAGAAAACCTCAAATCATGTGCATATACCGACTGCAGGATAAGACGTTTACGTATAAGTTGCTGTGTACTTATAATACGACGAGGAGCAGATGATTTCGGAACGATTTGTTACCGAAATTCGTGGAGGACTGACGTTCATTGGTGCCGCTTGGTTTATTTTATGTAAAATATTATTATTTTATTATTATTATACACATACCGCTGTGCGAGGCGTATTATACGCGTATATAATGCTAATAATACACAAGTGGCCGGCGGAAAACCGCATAATTCACGAAATCGGTAGCCCGCGGTGTCTGCTGCAACTGCGGCGATATAGTTTTTATTACACACATCAACTATATACGTATATTATAATATGGACTCGCACCGGGCGGCGAAGCGCCTTCGAATTCTCCGGATTGTAATAATATGCGAGTTGTATACATAACGCGCGACAAGTAGGTGCGCGAGTCCAATATAATAATATACTTTCGAGATTTATTTTTTCGGCGAACAATATAGGATATAATATAATACACACACTTATATTATAAATGTATATATATATATAATAATAATAATATACTAACGCAGCACGCGCGCGACTATTCCGGGTATATTGAATCGGCGTAATTGTTGTGCTCGGCGCGCGGGCCGCGACGAAGATTTTTTGGTCCATTGTGCTCGAGAGTCTCGGTCAGGTCAATGAAATTTCCATATTGTACGTCGTCGTCGTCGTCGTCGTCGTTGTGTACATAAGGTGGGCAGCAGCAGCTGATCTCGTTCGAAATTTGTTACAAATGACTTTTCGAGAGACTCGGAGCGCTGTTCCTCCTCGCCTCTCGACGACGGGCCGCGTTTTGTTTGGTTTTTCAGGGGGAAAAAAAAACACCCGCACAATGTACGCGTCATTATATACGTACGCGGTAATACAACAACGGACGACGAAAATATATATTACGCGGACTCGGAGTCGTCTCGCGGCGGGTGTGACAGACGGACGGACGGACGGACGGGCCGACTGACGGTGCACCTGCTCGGGCGCGAACGCGCGGCCGGGACGTCCTACCGCGGAGGCGCTCCACATGTACAATATTATATTATATATTTTATTATTGTAAATCCTCTGCGGCGTCAATCTCGGGCGAGGGGTTCGCCGATCGAATAATGAGCGTATAATTGGCTGGGGACGGAGGCGGCGGGTATATTGTACACACAAACGCATCGATCTATATATATAATATACGTGTATAATATACACCTGAAGTACATATTATTATTATAATGGCCGAGTTTGAGCGCGTGTGTGCGTGTATAATACCTGTATATAATGCAGGGCACAAGTCACCGGAATTATTATTATTATTATATACACGCACGAGGTCGATCTCGCATTGTGCGAATATTGATTTTGAGGATCCCGTTGAGGTTCACAAAACGCCCCTTTGTCGACGCACTGCACAGTATACACATGCATAAGATATTATATAGTCTCTCTACGGTGTATGTGTATAATACGAATATTATGTACATATGCGCTCCATTATGCGTATTATTATAATATATATAAATGAACTGCCGATAAATCCACTCCTTATAATATTCGACCAAATAAACTCGAAATTCCAACGCGTGTTTTTTGTGTCGTTGTTCCTTTGCGTTCATCGCAAACCCGGTGCAGTTTATATAAAACATATTATAACGTATTATACCTACACGTATGTACCTATACTATTATAATACACTTCTCGGAGCGCGCGACCTCCTGCAGCTTGCAGGCGCTTCGGATCACCGCCCATAAGAGCTGCACCAGCCCTGTTACACAATAAGATAATACTGTTCAATATATAATAATAATATGTTGTCCTTACACTTTTAAGTGCTTTCAGTCAAATCCATTGTAAATCATAGAAATATTTTATTTTTATGAAAAATAATATAAATTATATTCTTATCGATTTATACGCGCAACTATAAAAACCCATAATGGTTCTAAATTTGTGAAAGACCCTGATTTGATTTTCACTCGGTCCTTTTCCAGTCCCCACTAAATCCAGCGTTTGATCGCTATTATTACGTGATTTACAAAATATTTCAGAAGAGATTTGTATTAATTTCGGGTTGTCGTATTCGTTTGGTGGTCATCACGGTTTTCTTTTTCAACAGACTTTAGTAGTTTTTTTTTTTGTTACTTCATGCATTACACGGAAACTGTTTTATATGGTGTTTATAGTTTGTTTTTCCTACATTATTATTACGACGAATGGTCTTTTCTTAAGAAGGCAGCAAGGGCGTTTATATAGACGTTAAACTGAGTGGGAAGGCGTCACCACCCAATAGTCTTACGAAAATAAACTAAATTTTACTTTAAACTTCACAGTTAATTATAAGTATTTATAAATCAACGATTAAAAACTGTCATATGAATTTTTATTGTATATTATGGATTGATTATCGATAATGAACGGTTTTTGATTATTTTTTTTAAGTGGTTTTCTTATAAATATTTGTTTTGAAATATTAGTTTAATATAAATATTTGGTTGAAATAGAAATCATAAGCAAATCACAATCATTTCTATGAACTGTTATATTTTTTTTTGATAATTATGCATCTTTAATATTGGACACCTGAACGAAAACATAGTCCTTACTCCTTCATCATAATTTAGCATCTACAATGCTAATAAAAATGACGAATAAAATAATAATGTTGTTTTATATTTGTTGTGATTTCCAAAGTTGGAATGAAATAATATTATTTTGAATTATTATAATATAAACATATGAATAGAAAGAATATCTACTATTATTTTATATATTTAATATTACATACATACAACTGATGAGTTATTGGTTTTGGTTTTCAATAAGTAAAACGTCTTACATATTATTATAATATGTTTACTCAATGCTGTTTGTACAAAATGAAAAAATACGCATTTGTAATGAATTCCACATTCACAAATTACCTGTACAGGCTGTACTTCTCAATATTCTATAAAAGCTCATTAAAGTTACAATAAATAACATTAAACTGAATTTGCAATTTGAAGTAAATTTGAGTAACATCCTTAAATCACTGGTGTTATAAAAACTGTTGACGACTTTAATAGGTAATAGTATCATTTCTTCTGTATATATGGTAGGTATAATTATATTATGAATAGTGTATAATATTTTTAAATTGTTTACATCCTGCATCTCTTCAAATTATTTTTAAAAATTGAATGAAAGATAATAAAATTATTAACAATAATTACATATTGATAATATCTACTTACTCCGAAGAAAAAAAAAGTTACATTGAAAAGAAACACATTTTTTCGATTTAAAATGTATTGAAAACATGTTTTTTTATCTATATTGAATCAATAGTTGTATTTAACTAATAATTTATTGCGCGTAAATATATTTGGTAAGATTAAATTAAAATCTTATCAATATAATGATGGTTGAAACGTCGAATAATCTCAATTATCAACTATTGCAAATTAAGTTTATAAATTATTTTAACTTGATCAATACAACTGCTTGCTTTTATGGAATATAATATATACATATTTAAATAAATAATATTACATGATTGCGTAAAGACTTATCTTTGATACTTGAATACTTTGTAAACATTTGTATGGAATTAATATAATACAATTCGTTTGATTGTAAGTTTTGTAAGTTGTAATTAAAAGTTTATCAATATGAGACTACTATAAAATATATTTGTCAATTTTTACTTCAATATTGATACTATAAATAAATAACAACAATGGGTTACTCTGAGTTATACAGAGGAGGATTTAATTCTGTACTAATGGCTAACCACATAATACTATAAAAAAAATGTATCAAAGCCTGCAGGGAGATAAAATTGAACAAAATACAGCTAGAGGACCAAACCAAAAAAAAAGGTGAAAATATAAACATTTAAAATTTTAAACAAACGGTTAATGCAGTTGTAAAAGTTACGATGAAACTAATAAAGATAAATTTAATAAATCCATAGCAAATATATTGTTATTATATATTATATAATATACATATATTTTTTTTTAACTAAAAGATATATTTAAACATTTTAATTAATTTTTAATATTTATAATATTTTTAATAAATATACAATTATAATAATGCTTCGATTTTCAACTTTAGTAGCTTTTCCGATTCGAAAGTGAATCTAGTTGGTGCATTTGGGAGGTCATTTTTTAAATTTCCCAATAGTTTTCAAAAGCACCGGGAAAAACCAAAAAAAAAAAAAATGAAGGGAAAACGGGAAGTTATACGGCAAAACCAGTTTTCGAACAAATCGATTTTTTTATATGGTTTTAATTCAAAAAATAATCACTGTAAATACTTGAAATTTTTACCAAATGTTTAAGTTAGTGTTACCTATATACAGTTAAATTTTCAAAAACTTTTTGAGTTATTTATAGACTACTGAAATTTTTGGTTTTTATGAGAAATTTGTTTTGAAGTATCGATAAAATAATTTTGGATGATCAAAAAATTTTGAAAATTTAATACTCCTTATGAGTTGTTCTTATTGTAGCTAAAAAAATTATTAGTTACAATTTTTTCTTGTAAGAGTTTATAGTTCAAATTTTTACGAAATCTGTCGAAAAATTTGCAAGTAATTTTGTAGTTGAAAAATCATAAAATTGTTTGTGTTTATAACTAAAGATTAAAAATACACCACTAAGTTTTTCATAAGTTTTCCTTCAAGTAGTTATAGAGAAAACTCAAAATATCATTATAGGAAAAATTTTAACTTTTAGTGAGTTAGAATTTTAAATTTTTATGAAATAGCGTAACAATAACGATTTATCCTCAATCGATTTTAAATATTTGTTATTATTCAAATAGTACCTATAAGTCGTAGATACTTGAAAATTTTACCAGTTATTTAGATTGGCATTTTTTTTACATGATTTATATTTCAAAATATTTTGACTTTTTTTGAGCTATTTATAGACAACTGAAATTTTCAATTTTTCTGAAATTTTTTTTGGCCCAATCGAAATACTTGAAAATTTAACACAAAGTTCATTATAAGTTCTTCTTATAGTTATTAAATAATTATAAGTATACATAGGCACAATTTTTTTTTATTAACATTTGAAGTTCAAATATTGACAAAAAATCGTTAAAACCATGAATATTTGCAAATTATTTTATAGGTATAATTCATAAATAAGTTTGTATAATTAGCTAAGAGTTGAAAATTTAATACGAGTTTTTCTATAAGTTTAGCTTATAATAATTATAAAAGAAGTTAAATTTTGATGTATTCAGGCCATTAAAACATAAACCACCTTTTTCACTAACCATTCGAAATGATAGCCTAGGCTGACAAATCTTCTTCGTTCAGAATCGCTTTTGGTATACAATGATACCCATCATTGGATTCAAATTTAACACTCCTATAATATAAAATAGTGATCCACAGGGCACCTAATGTACAGCAGAGCGATACCCACTTACCCGCTTTTTTTAAAATTAATTTCTACTTTTAAATGAATAATAGTAATTTTGTTTCTATACATAGTAAAGTTATATTTTTTTCAACTAGATTGGTTTTCATACTTATGAAAATAAGTATTAACCTGACAATACTATGGTATTATAATTTATACTGGTTACAAATATTTTTTGTTTTATGTCCCTATTAGACCGCCATAAAAATTTGTTCAGACAATATTTATTGGTATTCTCCAAACACATATATTTATTTTTCGTTTATCCTGTTTATGTGGGAACTGGAAATGCACTCGTAATTTTTCATTTTTTTCGCTATACTATTGCCATAGGTGTAGTATAAGAATTAAGTGTTTTCAATATGCATTATAGTTTATATATATATTTATATTTCTACTAGTGATTATTTATTAGAAATTATAAAATATAAGAATATTATTAAAATATTTGTATTTATAAAACTGCAGTGAGTAAAAAAATACCTAAATAATACCTATCTGTATTTACTATTTTGAAGTTTTCTTTTAGTGGCCTGACAGAAAAAAATTGGCCTGCTTAAATTTTGGCACCCCTATTATAAAATTCAAATTATGCCCCTGAATTATCAAAATAATAAAAAAAAAACAATTCTGTTCGATAATTATCATTAATCACATATTTAACTAGTAGGCACTTACATCGTAGGGCATGTAGTAGAGTTCTGACAAATAAACAATGAAGAGTAATTGTCTGAAATACGTTCAACCTGTTTTTCATTTAACCGAACCGTTTTCATGCCGTTCTATGGGTTCACGATTGATTGTCGGTCCATCGTTTTATCTGGTTGAACAACAGGATATAAAACTGCGTTACTCTGCAATTTGATAATAGAACATGTAATACGTGCGTGTTGACAATAATATATTACATTACAAAAATTGTAAAATGCACATACGCCTGGCATTGAAACATTGTCTCCTGTGGCGATTGGCCTACCTAGAGATGTCTCCTTCGTTGACCGTAATGCATGGGATTTTATCTCCAGTTTTGCCGTGTGTGTCATTGGCAATATTAGAGGTGTTATGTGTTTTAATATTGAAATCTGTAAAAAACGAAATATATTTTTATCAATTTATTGTGATTTAATCCTCTATTATAACATTCAACTTTTATGTACCCAAATATTTTAGAATGATTTCAAACGGTTTTGGATTTGGACGATACGCTTTGGGTTTTAGCAATGCGTTCTCAGAAATTCTAATCACTTCAAGATGTTTTAATTGTTTTTGAAATCATCTATAAAATGGAATATTATAGTAGCTATTTTACAAAATATGATCCTGACGATCTTGTAAAGTATTATTGGTTATTCTGTCAAAAAATATAAAAATTTTCAACAAAGTGAGTCGATGTGAATTGATTGAAAACATGAATATTTCAAAAGTTTATAAACCTTATTATATGCCTTATTAGCAACGTCGCGATGATAATAATAGACAATAGAGGTCTCTCCCGGGATCTGAAATAACAGTTATAAATATATAATATTATGTATTGCCTAATGTTTCAATTTCGATGGTTGATAATTTTTTTATATAATAATTTTAAGTCAATATACCTAATAAAATCATCATAATGTTTGAGGCCAGCCATTTGTGGAGGGGGGAGACGAGTAAAGTTACACAACTATCCATCAAGACGGCCATAGACCCATAGACCATAGTACCCAAGTTCGATGGAGAAAAATCTCAAGAAATTTTTCCATTTTTAAACACAATATGTAGTTTCGTGATAAAATCGGTTAACGAGGAGTGTCGTCCTATTTTGCTACAAGCAATCATTTCAAAATTATCGGGTAAAGCGTATGCAGCAATTGCAGCAATTTAACACAGAGAAATCACTTCCATGGAAGAAACAAAAGGATTGTGCGAAACAACGCTCTGTGCGAAACGTACTCCCGGTTACTTACAATTAGAGCTATCAGCAATGAAACATAAGACTGGAAAGGCGGTACAGGAATACTCTGCAAGAGTAGAGAAAACCCTACACGAACTCTGTAATGTGAGAGCCAACAATAGATCTACCTCGGATACTAAAGCAATACATGTTTATATAAAAGAGATCACCTAGACTTTATATATAGAGGGCTTACCGTCTTCTATCCGAAGCATTATCAAATCAAAAAATTATATATCATCGGAGAAAGCTAAAAATGCTAGTTTCGAAGAATACAAAATATATCAGTCCTACAGAGATACACAGAAAATATTACCTACACAATAAATCCGATAATAATAGTATCAACAAATACTGTAAAAACTGTAAAAACTGTAAACGAAATAATCATAGTACGAAATAATGCAGATACGCACGCCGTACAATAGACACAGGTCAAAAAAATAATACACGACAGACTACACAAAGTACGAGTATTGTATATATTTATTATACGCTACCTACTATGACTATAGTTAAACGTAATGAGCTAAAATTATCTAAATCATTACGAAAGATCTTCCACGTAAATTTTATCTCTAAACATAGAACATTAACTTAAATTGCTCACAATAATAATTTATATCATAACTCATAGAAATGGATATATCATATTATACGTTTATACACACAATACTGTGACATTTCACATTAGTATAGTTATTATAGTACATTACAGTTGAATTATATAGCACTTGCTACATATCATATTATTATACACATACATATACATTAATATTTAATATCATATAAGTGCAGGACGAATATTATTATTCTTACGTATATGAATACAATATTATTCGTTGAATATCAAATTAAATTTTCATATAATTTTTATCAACGACTTAGTGAAAAAAATTGCATAGAAAAATATAACGCAATGCTATATTTTCCACGAGGAAATAATACATAAAAGTAAAAATGTAATAATAATACATAATAATAATTATAAATACTTAATCCCGTATTTAATTATAAAATTAATGTCAAAGGCTATTATAGGGTGGTATAATATTATTTTTAAATAGATTAGTGCTGTTACATAATGGCGTAAATTACTTTTTTTATTTTATTATACTACTAAAAATAATAACACAGTCTCGTAAAAACGTTTAATGTAATACAATTAAAAAAACATTTTTTTTTTTTTTTTAATGTACTTCGTCAAAATACATTACTTAAATGCTGTAATCAAGACATTTAGTATTTCTAAAATTAAAATATGATATTAATTCCTTTGGTCGCATACTTTATCTTTATCTTTTTATTACTATTACTATTTTATTTTCGTTTAAACAACGACGTAATTAAACGCTGTAGCATTTACAGTTTACACCATATATAATATTATGCATATTTATATATTATATACATATATAGGTACGTGCTTATAATATAGTGACCCAACAGAGTTTTGTCTGCATTAAACATTGAACTAATGGTGTAGAATTAATACACTCTTCACATCGGTGGTGGTGTAAAACGTACTAGATAAAATCGCGAGTTCAAAAGTCACGGGGCCGTTGAAGTAATGGCCACGGCGGTGTTGAAATAAACTGAAGGCGGATATTGCATTTAAAAACATGAAGGGTGCTCAATTTTCAAAACTTATTAGCTATTACATGCGAAACATTTGTATTGTTGTTTTTCGGTACGCCCCAACGTTGACAAGGGACACAACCCTTTTCATCCCCTTTTCCGCATTATTCTAACGTTACAGTTCATTAAGTTTTCGCAGAAGAAAAATATTTGACAGTGTCCATTTGAGTAAGCATTTATATTATATAATAATAACAGTAAGTTGTCTGAGTACTGCAGCGTCAATTTATATATAAAACCATAAGTGCCAACCAAACGAGAAAAATGGAAATACAATACCTCAATATTTTTTAATTTCATATTGTACAGTTGGCTTCAACCTCTACCGGGAATTTTGTTTTTAAACTATTCTATCTAGTATCTTCTCCATACCTTATTTTTATGCAAATTATTTACAAATAAAATTATTTTCAATGTAATTATAGAATGAGCACTTGTACATTTTGAACATGTCAAGGGCTGTATTGGTTTTTTCTTAAGGAATTTTTTTTCTATGTATATATATATATATATAGTATGTATAGTTTGTTTACATTGAATAGGCCATTAGTGACTTTCAGATACCTAAGTCATGTCGATAACATTTAGAAAATTAATCAACTGATTCTTAAACTTTTTTAAAAATAGATGTAACATGTAAAGTATAGAACGGTTTTCTAGTTTGGTCTACCATAAATTGATAGCAAATAGAACAATATGCAACTCCTACAACTTCCTAGCCCTATATTTATGATAATATATTAAATCAGAGGTGGCCAACATAAACATGCGTTAGCGAGCCACATGGACAAATTATGTCGAAAACCAAAATATTTATAAATACATTTCATATAATTTGATCAATTTGTATAACACCACCTTTTTTTAACCCTTGGACCCCTTCTCATCTATCTACTGCTTCTATGTACATGTTTTAAACATCTAATGCATTTTAGTCACTTTAAAAAAAAAAAAAAAAAAGGATTAACCAAGCTCATTGCAAACAGTAGCTTTGACAAGATACTATTTGAATAATTTTTAACCGTATATAATATAAGTTCACCGACAAAAATGTTGTAATACTTAATATATAATCTCATCTGATAGTAACAAAAAAATTACTTAAAATGTTTATGTTTATCACTTTTTAAGATAATTTAATTTATATTTTTAATTACATGACTTGTGCATTGTTCACTACAAATGTCATCCTTCCTTGATAGTGGTAGATGAGTATTGAGTATAATATCATATTATATAGATATGTTCCAAAATTATTATTTTCGTTTATTCAAAATATATCATTAACTTACTTTCTTTAAATTAAACATAAATTTATATTTTATACAAATGGGTTAACTATTAATATAATATTCATATATAGCCAATAGCCATATAGAAATCAAATTGAATGGACAAATAATAAATTTAAATGACGGAGGTTAAAGAAATCTGAAATATTATAATTTATGGATCGCAATAAATATAATATTATTTTCGTGTGGGACTTTGAATACCTCTTGACAATATTATGATTTGGTAATGATATAATAATCGTGCATAATGATCCACAATAACCATTAGTCATACATTTTAATAGTGCATTTTGTAT
>VUJU01001431.1:0-15145 GCA_009835225.1 Aphis craccivora | reverse complement strand
TATAAATAATATAAATACGATTGATGTATAATAGGTAGAGATTGATTTTTATACAACAGTATTATAATATGTATCTACTCATTTCATTCGAGTTCTAATCCAAACAAAAACCTGTAATATTTATTGAATTTCGTATAAAATTTAATTGAGATCGTTAAAATATACTTTAATTAAACATATTTTTATTCCAATAATCGTACTCCAAAACTTACGTAACACTAGCTAATAAATAGTACTAACGTTATATTCATCATTAATTTTTACTCGAATTTACATATTATGTTAGGTGTATTGCAGCCATTTGCCAGAAACAAATTATAGGTATAAAAACAAAATTCACCGATTAATCACAAAATTGTACAAATTAGATAAGAAAATGGTTTTTATAAAAAAATAAATCATGCACACACAATTACTAAACAAAAATAGTATTATTTTACTTTTACCCAATATAGATATTAATTAATATTGATTAAAATTATAATCTAAATTCTACAGTTAGCAATAAAATTATCTAACAGTCTAACAACTATGATATAATATATAATAATATAATATTAATATTATTTATATTTCAATATGTAGTTAGTAAAATATTCGTTTTAATTTCAAACAGAATTTGACGGTAAAAATTACGAAACATTCTTATTGTTATCAGTAAGACTATTTTTCAAAAAGTTTTTTTCGTTTATAGTTAATTGTTTTATAATTTATTCAGTCATAATGTTTTAAACATTTTAAATGATAAATTAATCAATTCCGAATAAAAGTTATGGCAAAAATTTTTCTTTAATGAATAATGGTTGTATTTATTACATACAAATAAACTAAAGCAAACCTGCGACCTGCCTATGTCAACTTCATATTGTATACAACATAATTAATGAGTCTAAAATGCATTAACACAACAGTAATAGTATATTATGTTTTTTAAATTTTAAATCATTTCCGTAATAAATCCAATTGAAAACTTAATAATGAATTTAATGAAAATAATAAAATATATTTAATACCTATTCATTCTATAATATCATTTAATTGGCATCGTATGTGTGTTTGTGTCACAATATAAATAATATGATATAAAGGCTTGGGTTAAAAATTCTAATTTTTCGGTTACAACTTATTACGAATTGGTTACTAATTTTTCAGTATGGTTTGATTTCGAAAATTTTGAATTCGGGGTGCTAAGCTGACGAATCTCCCAAATTTAGGTAGTTTTCCACTCGAATTATCTTTTATATATTAATTAATATCGAAGTATCGTACTCGCCCCTTCAAGTCCTACGCAATATTTTATGTCTAAAACCTTTTTAAAATCTAATAATTGGTAAATTTCTTCAAAATCGGTTCAGATGTTTACACGTTATATTGTGTTACAAACGCATACACAATGTCAGTTAAATGATATTGTAGAATAAACATTAAAAATATTTCATTATTTTCATTAAATTGAAATTCAATTTTTAAATTTGAAATATCAAGGAAATGTGCTTGATTGGTAATTTGTAAACTTTAGTCACAATTAAGTTTCGTCCAAGAATTTTTTTAACACTTTTTACGCGTGGTATCGTATTTTATTTTCAAAACGAGCACGACAAATTCCCATAGAACAACCGTCTCGGATTAGTTGTTACGTACAGGTACCCTAAATTAATTACAATTAGTCGAAATCCGGACAAATAGACTAACAATATGAATCTTTAAGACTTTTTGTTCAAAAATATTTGTTGTGACCTTGGAGCTAACGATCCAATATACAAATATGCTTATATTATACTCGTATGCATTATTATATGTGACCTAAAAAAGCTGTATAAATACCTTATTAAGGTTGATCGTGAGGAAATGTGGATTAAATGTAAGAAGTCAATAAAAACAAATGAAATTAACACATTTGATGTTAAAATCATTTTGGCTATACTATAGCACATAAATCCAGTAATTAACTCTTTAATAAATCGCTGTAATTATTTATTTTATTTTTCTTGTTTATTGACTAACCAAAATATTCGAATGGTAAAATAAATAAATTTAATATTATAAATTAAATTAATTATAGGGACTACACTGTCCATACGATCTATAGGTACTATACATAAAAATTAATTTCACATTTTCGACCTTTAATGATTATAGATTTATAGGTAATAGAAATACAGCCATTTGGTTAACAGCATCAGTAGGTAGATATAATATAGGTATATGTACACCGAGTTATTAAAAAAACTTTAAAACATCCAATTTATCAACGTTTTGAAATTTCAGGTTTAATTTATTGTAAATATTATTTAATAGACGATAAATAATAATTTTTTTTTTTTCAAAAATAATAAACAATAAAATAGCTTAAATAGGTAATATAATATACTTATACAAACCTATTAATAAATAATATTTAATTTTATACTTTAAATATACAAAATATACTATTATATAATACTATATATTTATAAAGGTAAAACAAATTTTTCTTAATTGTAGTGGCTTTAAGTTTAAATTCCCTGTAACTACCCACTGCATATATATGTAGATGTTTCACTGTATTATAATAGTGGCAATTTGGCAATTAAGTGTGACATGTTAGTGCAAATGAGTGTGTCGGATTGTTCGTTTTAATTGCTCGAAAAATAAATATTCTATTGCGTTAAACAGACCTTGTCTTGATATATTATTAAGTAATTGCAAAAACACTTTTAAGATGTTTTAATTTTAATTTTCGAAACAATGAAACCGTTTTGTGTGCTCATTACCTGTTTACCATTAATTGTAAATATCAATAATATTATAAAATATTTATTGTCTATTCAATAACTCATATTAAAATTATATCTACCTTTATGTTTTAATATTTAGGAATGTTCAAACAATAAATAGTGTTTAAATCGATATTAAAATATAATATCGACTTGGTGAACAGATACGAACCAATATATTATATAATTTTTTTTGCTCCTTATAACATACATTTAACACGAAGCAACTGTGGAAATAACTAGTAACTATGACTTAAACTAATATTGTACATCGTTGCTAAATCTCAAAAAATGGCATATTTAACCTATAACACAGTGGGGATAGACGATAATGTACATATCTATTATAATTTAATATATAAATCGTTAAATTATGTATACGTTTTCAATACATATAATTATTATTATTCACGCTTCCGGCGTCAATGTAACCTTCATTAGTATCTATCAGACAAGCTGTTATCTATAAAACACGACGATGGATAATAATAAAAATAATATAAAGCACTCTCTAAATAGTATAAATATTTCATTATTATGTTCTCGTTACTTACATGTGCATCGATTATTAATTTAATATAATATTATCTTTTATTTTTGTTTCACGTGATGAATTTTTTTTTTGTCTGTACGTATATAATATAAATATAATTATCATTGGGATGAATGTATAAGTACATCATAAATTCATGATTTGTTATTAAAACAATAGTCTATAATGCAGTATATCTAATTATTATCACATCATGTACCATGCATAATACAAAGTCTTTGTGTGTTTAATATTAATTGTTTAAATGATTATGATAGTTGATCGTACAGAACTACAGAAACCTAAGTGTATTTAGTCAATTAACTCAAATCTATAAAATGCATTTTTTGAAGCAGAACCTAAATCAAATATAATATATGTATGGACTTTTAAAATTATTAGTTTTTAACGGCCTTATGTTTTTTTGATGAATTCGCCAAAAACTGAAAAAAAGATGTAGGAGCAGGGCCCCCAAGATGTCGATATTAAATTACATAAATACATATTACATATACAATTTTATGTGCACCTAACTCCTAAATCACTAGTTACGACACTGCCTAATGCGTGAGTTAATATTTATATAGATATGTGTTTTCGACTACTTCCACACAGGTTTCTGTAATTTTGTAAGATCATAACTATCATAGTCATTAATTATCTTATCATCTTCTTTTAGTTTCTGACAAATTATTAACCTCTGTACTAAAAATAATTAATTTTTCAACTAATAAGCATCCTAGCAAATGCAATTTTTATTTTATTAATATGACTGTACAGAAATTTTATGTCCTGAAATTTTGAAAGTACTTTATTAATAACAATATGGATTTTACACATTTCTAAAATTCTTAATCAAAAATATTGATCCTTTTAGACGTTTTAGAAGTGTTGAATCTAATACATACCTACTATTGTATTAAAAATAATGAAATTGATAAACAAAAAATATGGGTTAATGATTAAGTGATAAAATTATAAATAATTTTGAGTTTTTAAAACAAATTCAGAAAATATATACTAATTTTTGATAGTTTTATACTTAAACAATTACTATATAGTATAAATAGATATAGAGTACGATTCTTAAAATAATTTTTTGTTTGTGCTTTGATTATTTTTTATTATTTAAGATACTTATCGTTATTATTATTATTTTTTTTTGTGATATTCAAAACAATGTACTATCTATAATATGCATTTAAAAAAGTACGTTTTTAAATTTCTTAAGCGTTTTGACATTAGACGTATGTACCTATCCATTAATACAAATAACGCAACTCGAATCAACAAATCACAAAACAAATATCGACATGCTGGTAGAATTCTTCCCTGAGTTAACCTAACCTAACCTATCTATTTTCTAATTTTAATTTTACAAACATATCTGGTCAGTATACTGTCTTATCTGCAGTTATAATTTAATTAAACTGTAACTATAAACTATATGATTGATCTATGACTTACTGAAAACAGTAGTTTATTAAATGATATGAAAAATAAATTAATTTTTGTAATAACCAAGATTCATTTATCATTGATTACATTATATAATATGCAATAATTAACCTACGATATTATAATAATATTTATTTTCATATACCTGGTGATTATAATATTATTACAACTTATTATATATTATTTACGAATTATACCAAATATTTATAAATATGTTAAAGTTATTTAGTTTTCACTTTTCACTTTATATCAAACATATATATATAATTACAAGTTATTTATTCATACTGCTTTATTCAAAAAACTTAATAGGTACCCTTTATTTATGGTGTACAAGATGATCAACCATTTTATTAAAAATAGATACTTGTTTTCTTCACTATTTTGTGAACTGTCTTTCACAAACTTATAAAAATATTTTAAAAATGTCTTTACTTACCTCTGCTCGATAGATATTTAATGATGATTATCTATTTTCAGATATATATTATATAGTAATACATCTACAGAATTAAACTTTTTAAATGATACTATTTTATATTATAATTTATAATAAGAATAATTGCTTCCTTGGGCTGTTTATGATATTTTATAAGTATATAGTATTATATTATATATATATTATAATTATAATTACTTGATTATTTAAATTATAAGTATTTGATATAAGTTAAATTCTATAATTTTCTTTATCAACGCAGATATTTTAAATAATAATTATATACTTATAACTATTATACAGCTGCTGTTCATAAATGCGTCAATGTGTTTTAAAATTCGTTAAAAATTTAAATAAATAATATTCACCTCTCAATTAGATGTTGACCATTGATACTATTATTTTCAATTAAATTATTTTTACATTCATTAAGTGAGTAAAATAAGAATAAAATTGTTTACTCGTTATATCTTTTAAAACATTGATAACTATTAATATTTTTTGATAGACCAATAATTATAAAAATTCTTTAACCTGTATATTGTAACCTAAACAAAATCTAAATACAACTAATTAGAATGTATATAATCATCATCATTTCGTTATAATCGTTTACTTATCTCAGTATATTTTAATTAGTCCAAGAATAGAGAACTTCCACATTGAAAATCGGTAATGAATTAGATCAATACACACCGTAAACAACTTAAAAGGTCAAAACATGTTAAATACAATTAATATATTGGATCTGTATTATTATCATATAAATAGTCAGAGCTTAAAATATTTTCGATATTACAATAATATATATTCAATACTGAAATCGTTCATTATATTCTAACATTCACTAAATACTTATATAAATATAATACGCTTTACTTTATTAGAAAGTCACTTACAAAACTATATTATTATCCATGTAAAGAAAGCCACTAGTTTTACTAATAATTATAATTTTATGACATTTTGAGTAGTATCTACTTTTAACCATTTAACCTCATCTAATCGTAATTTATTCATTTCATATTTTATTTTCTGATGACGAACAATAATTATATCAATAAATTACGTAGCACTTAGTGATATTCCACTAAGATTCAAATTAATCTTAAAATCATTTAATTTTTCATAATTTCGATTACTCCCAATTAATATAAATGTTCAACTAATTTTATTATTTTAAATATTCAATTTTAAGTAAAAATTAACAATCAAATCAATTATATTATATTTTATACCTATTACCTATGCACTAAATATTTATATGTATATAATATATATATATATAGGTATGATTTTCAATCGTGCGTTTATTATATACATCATGGTATTTGGACTCCCATGAATCAATTTGTATTCTTTTACATATAATAATAAGTTGGAAAATAGATTAGAGATTATATGGGAATATATATTATATTCATAAATTATATGAGACCGTAAAAAACTATACAACTGTAAAGAATGCGTTATAAAATATTTATAGTAATCGTGACTACACAGTGTTACAAGTACTAAGGGTAAAATTAAAATTAGTTTTAATAATATAATTGATTTTTGATTTTTGATGTAATTATCAAGCAAACAAATTATAATATTTCCTATAATAGTCATTGCAACAGCGTGCGTACAAATAAAATAACAACATCACCGGGATAATCGAATAGGAAGTGAAAGAAGACGAAACTTATCTTGAAATCACTACTGTACCACATTCGTCACGATCGTTTAATATTGTTATACACAAATAATAAGTGATAAATTTAATAATGTATTATGATATACCATTATTGAAATAGTCAGATTTGACGATTATAACAACATCAATTTACGAAATCGTTATTTTCTGTAGTTATACGAAGAAAAGAATTGCCACGGTGACGACGTTTAGGTACATGTGGCTCAATAGGGTATGTCGACCGAGATTACGAGAAGGACTGTTTTTTTCACAACAATAATAAAATTGCCGATTCTTAACGCACGCACAAATGTGGGCTCAAGGGAGGAATTACAGATAATAACTACGCGCAAATGACACACCGCAATACCTCTGTCAAAACGTCAAAAACGTTAGCGGATCTTCTTGTCACGGGTCATCTACATCATCGGGTCGTTATATTAGGAGACAGAGGCGTCGTCGTCGTTGCAACAACACAACGGCAGAGCATTTGTCATATATGGCAAATAGCCGTGTGTCCCGCGAATGCCGTCTATTATAATATTATCGTCCAACACCGCTCTGGGAGGTCCTCTCCAATGTCCTCGAAAACACAAACACACACACATGTCGAATATCCGTCGTATGTACGTATACAGGGTGATTTGCCAAACATGATCTGTGGTCAACCACAATTTTTGAAACTTTTAAATATACCATCTAAGGAGTATCCTGTGACGCGCGATATTAACTCATTTTTTCGATATTTAAAAATCAACAACCTCTTTTAAAGTAAATTAAAAAGCAAATGATTTTTTAAAATGTTCATGTATCTAAATCGAAATTCGATCTAGTAATTTCTAAGTTGACTATTAAAATCTACAATATGCACTAAAGATTATAAATTCATGGTAATAGACTTTAAAGATATCGGGGTTATATCCTAGGATTATTTGAAAACTAGAGTAATTAATCTTGATCTGTTAACATTTTATAATTTGTAAAAATTACATTAATTTCTAAATAATTCAGAAACTACTTGTTAAAATTTTGATTTATAACATTATATCAAAATTAAAAAAAAATATCTTATAATATACATTGAAAAAAGTTGGTTCTCGTTTGAAAAAAGAAGTTGGTATGCTACATGAAACTCTTTAAATGATATAATAAAATCTAAACAATTGGAAATATAGGTAGTCATTAAGTCTAGTTAAAAATGACAAAAAACGTTATTATGTAACTATTATTAAATAAAAATAATGAGATCCTTATTGAACCACTCTGTATATTATACGTACAGCCTTTCTGACGAACAGCATCAATGAGTGTCAATCCGGAAACGGTCGTAATCATGGTCGACCCACATCTTATTTGGTACGATCATATTGGCATTTGAGACATCAAAAAAAGTAGTTATACGAGAGATGTTCGAATATTTCACTTATCAGGCCGATATGATTATGGTCTGTCAACAAATTTACAATATTTAACAGTCGACTAATAAAAAACACAAATAAAATTAGTTTGTATGATTTTTCATATTTTAATACTTAATGGTACAGTTCTGTTTACATGCACGACACACCTTTAGCTAAAAAAAAAATTATATAGGTTATATAGGTAGGTACTTATATACACTGTTAACCCCAAAAAAATAATCTTTTACAATCTTAAGACGTAATTACTTATAGTCACCTATATATATTATAATAATGAATAAGTAAAACTTTTTTGTGTGAGCCGAAGCTTAAATTATTACTGAAATTAAATGTTGAAATACGTTTATAAAGCTGATATAAATGTATCGATTTTAGCAGTTTACTTAAACGGCTTGTAGAGTGTTTTATGTTTGGGTCAGGGTCGTGAAAAATATATTATTTTTCTGATTGTTATTGTCGTGGACGGTGGATTGTTAAAAATTTGGCGGCACTAGTTTATTATTATTTTATTCGTACGTACGCCTGGATCATACATACATTATAATATAAATTTCGGTTTCTTTTTCTTTATACTTATATATATATGACTCGTTTTCATTCGTCACACTTGATTACAAATCCGGTTACACATGAAAACGGATTCTAAATGATATTTACGAGTCCGATCCGTAATAATTACAATGACTACAACGCGTTTATTATCGCGCACTGGTTCGGACCACCTTGAGCGCCGCCGCTTATTATATAAATCCAATTTATTCTAAAGCGAGCGCGAGTGCGCGCGCGTCCGATATATTATAAATTATAATATTAGTGTTATATATTATGTACAAGTGAGGTATACAAAAGTCGTCTATATAATATATATAATAACATAGATAATACGTTTTTTTTCAGTCTTACATATACCGTTCCTATCGTAACATGGGTGTGACGGGGGTGGGATGAAACGATGGCAAATTAGTTACATACAATAATATCCTAAATCCTTGTCGATCGTACATCATATCGGCGTGCAGCAGCCTAGCTACATCCCACGCGTGGCCCAGGGTATACAGCAGTGGCCGTAACTCGCGCAGCCTACTTTTATTGTTATTATTATAATACCGCGGTAGACGAAAAAAAAAAAATCTCATGTTTAATTCAAAACGTAACACTCTACATTGGTACAAAATATATATTTGTAATATATAGTCTGTGTCATCCACGTGTTGAGTATTTAACACCGTCCGACATGTCATGAGCGCACATACTTACACGTGTTAATTGCGTACCGATAACGATATTATGTACCTATACCTAATGATAACAATGTAATATACACCGTGACAGGGAAACCGTCGTGGATACTGCCGCATATGCATAATATTAATGTACGCCGCTCGTCAACAGTAAAAACCTACCAATTAAAACCCTACTCGGCTAATGAGTTTAAATACTATATAAACACTTCGGTGTGTTGTACCGTTTTTACTGTGCATACATAATAACATCATTATAACAACTATTAATACTAACAATATTATGTTCATAAAGTAATTTCAAAAAAAAAAAAAATTGTAATTAGTTATACTACGCACTCGGTGGCTGCTGGCTGCAACGAGAGAAACCCACTAGGTCCTCTTGCCTACTCTGCCGCAGAAAAGGGAAGTCATTGTGTACGCGTCTCCTAGAAAGCATTATAACATATTATTATTATACGTTGTATCAAACCGCATGTGGCCGGATTTTTTCTTCGTTTTTTTACACTCTTCCGCCTCCTTAACGACTCTCATTAGTATATGTACTATTGCACTGTATGGAATATGGAAAGGGATTCTTGGATCCTGCACGCCAAATATATACATATCCTTACCAGAAATCCAGGAGGTGTTTTCATCCCCTTCTCCAAAACCTTCGTAAAACTACTTAATATTTTTATTGATTATACCTATTATATTATAGCTGTAATACCAGACTTCGACTAAGTTAAAATTAATATATATTTTTATAATTTTCCGTTTTACTTTGGTTTAAATACTTGTATCTATAATATAAAAACTGTAATAACAATAAATAATTTTATGAATTTTAACTTCGTAATTCTGAGCATAATGTCTTCAACATATACACAAAAAAGTAGAGATAGATTCAACGAATGCTTAAAAGCCAGCGTAAATCCAATATCGTTAAAATTGGCATTCATCTGTATTCCTTACATAACAAATATGAATTAAGAAAACAAGTCATGACAACAAATTATTTAAGTAATCATTTTAATTGTGTTCTTATAAGTATTTAATTTTAAGATTAGTTTTTTCAATTTATTTGTAAACATTCTTGTATGTCATATTTCTACTAATTATTATAGTAACATAATTTATAAAAAATATTCGATTTTCGTGAACCAAAACTAAATATAAGCCACTCTCTATAGGAGTTGAAATAATAAACTATAAACACCTCCGAAGTCTTAAGGTTTCCATAACTTTAACTTTAACTGAAAACAGTCAAGTCGTTTAGAAATGATATGGTTACAAATTCTCAATAAACACACAGAAAATTTAAATATAGATAAAATAAATATTACCCTCAATAATATATTTCAGGTGAATTACACTTTGTTTATTCTAAAAACAAACTCCAGTACTCCAGCTCATATACGACCATGGCACTTGGTACATTTTATTCTTATCAATTGTTCTACTTATACAATTTAAAAATTAAAGAACTGAGAGTACTAAATCTTACTATATGCATATGAATTGAGTAACCCTAGTAATACGCAACAATTACATCGTAAAATTTCCGTTACAGTAACAATTTTCAGTAAGTAGATAAATATGCAAACGATTGGATTTATCGGTTTCTTAAACGAACAAGACGACTGTATAGGTACTCGTGGGTTTTGTTGTGAAACCGAGTCTTCGATAGAAGTACGCGTAGTTGCTCTTTACTAATAATAATAAATTTATGCGTCATACTTGGGGCGGGCGGTACGGATCAAAGAATTACGTGTTATAATAATGCAATATTATTTTTTATCGAATTATTAAATCGATTTATATTTTATACACATTTCGCCTCGGCGAGATGGACGCTAGACTTGTAATATATAACCATTTACCAGGTACAATATCGTATCGGTACATATTATTTTAATATAAGTAATATACGATTTAGACGCCAAACATCATGTATACAATAAATATAAATGTGTATCTGTAAACGATAAAAATAATGTTTGTGCCATGTGTCGCTTTCAATTATTTTTTTACTCTGCGCTTTGTTGAGTAATATGAATCATTAATCTTATTTTTTATTTTAAACGCTTATAAGGAAAAAACATACATTTTCTTTTCCTATGCTACCTATAAACGTTATTAGAAATATTTGTTTACATAATTTGAATTCTTTGACAATAACATTCGTCAAATATGTTTTTAATATTTTTTTATCGTTAATTTTTTAATTTTAAAACGAATACATTTATAATACTCTATTCCTAAATCAATATGTATCTACTTAAATTCGTAAATAAGACTAGCTATATTAAAATAACGAACTAATTTCACCAAAATAACAATGGCGTTGTGATCCACAAACACGATGTCTACCACACGATGTAAATCTATTTTTAATCGATCGACAAGATAAATGGTTTTGAACTAGACAACTATAATACTACATATTTCAAATCGCTGTGTATTTTGGTCCGACCAATTATAACAATTTAAGCGGTTAGCCTTCAGAGCACGAAAGTGACGTGTCGTTTCAAATAAATGAATTAGGTGATTTAAAACGTCGTTCAATTAAATTTTTCGTTTAGTTTTCTTGCAGATATAAGTGATGTGATAATCTTTTGAAGTTGATATGTGCCAAATTTTGGGTGTTCTAATGTTTAATAAATTGTTGGCTTATTTCACATTTGTTTTTGCATTTACACATTGCTATATTTTTAAACATCATTATATTAAATAAAATAGTTTAACACAGAGACTAATAATAATTCATACATTCATTTGTCTGCCCACATCTAATTCTTTTATACATTAATTATGTATTTAGACTTGGCTCTACAAATAAACTTCTTAATCGCCTTCACGACTTCAACATGTAAAAGTGTTTACTAGGAATTGTATTGGGCTAACCGACATTCAGAGCCAAAATCACAAAACTACTGAACAATTATTATACAATTATTCGACTCTAATTATCCATAAAAAAAAAAATGAATCACAACTATTCCATATGGACTATACAGAAAACTCGTGATAACTACTATTTACGCAGACGGTATACGCGCGCGTTACTAATTTATAGCATGTCTGAGTTTAATAATATCGACGGTGTATAGATTGCTCGATACAAAGCGGTGTATTTTCTCTTGAGTCTTTAACACGAGCAATTTATTTATTTTTTATGAAAATCATACAAATCGAGGCGTAAGTAATGATCCCTGTCCAAACGCAGCGACAAAACCAGAAACAAGTGTTGGACGAGTTTTCAGTGTGAAACCCCTTTTAAAGTAAACAAATGACGCGAAAGAACGTAAATTCCAATTTTTTCACACCATTTCCATGAAGACCGCATTCTGATGGACGCAGGTCGAGCTTATTATAACTGTTGTTAGTATTATTGTAATACATATACAATAAAAAAAAAAGATTTAAAAAGTCGTCCAAGTGATAAGCATTCAACGATGGCATTGCAATTATTATCGTACCAGGTATTTTAACAATCACGGACTGTATATTATATCGATTCAGTGAGAAGTGTTATTTTTCGATTTGAAAACCGAATAAGGTTTCCTACTTTCCTATCTAAAGCTTTAATATGTATACGAGTATAATTTAAAACGTTTTATTCAACTCGACACCGACTTTTACTGATATGTTTTGTAATAATAATGTTTGCAAAAATTATAACTAAAATTATATTATACAAATTCTCTACACTACTCTCTTTTATATAATGTACCATGTTGAATGTCGATACATACATATTAACAATAAATTGGATTTTTGGGTAATAGGTCTGAGGTCACAATGGTTTTATAAATAAAGTTGTTCTCATTTCCCGGCAGTAAAGGTACATCGTAGTAGACACTGCATATAGTGTGTCCGTTGTGTGCGTCACGTGTATTATACGAACAAGAGCAGAGTAAATGAGTAACTCAATCAGCGTTTCTATGATTTTGTATACCAATGCATGTAATTATTATTGTACACCTAAATACTCGGCGGCGGCGTGAAAGACGTTTAAACATTTTAAACGGTCCATTGAAGTTTAAAACGCTCGTAAAATAACCAGAATTAAAACGGTTCACCGTTGCGAGTATAATACATTATAGATACTATTGACCAACTAATTTTCAAATAACGCGTCCTGTAAAAAATCTGCGATTCGACTTGGTTCATTCTAATTAGAGTAGTTGGGCAGGTAGGTGTAACTCGACGTCGAACGCCACATTATATAATATTTTATTTGACCGCAGACAAACGGTTTTTGTGCAGGGGTCATACGTCAGCATGGTTAACACGATGAGTTATAAACCGAAGTTCTAATATCTCTATATATAACAAGGAAAGTGTACTTTAATAATAATCAATGCAGAGCCGAACCTATTTGAGTTATTGAATTGAAACTTTGAGGATAGATTAATAGGTATTATAATTTCACCATGAAAAAAGAAAGGATTTTTCAAAATTTTAATTTTAAAGGGTTGAAATCGGTAAAAATAAGTTTTTTGTTAATAAATCGTTGCTATTAGTTTTTAATAGTAATTAGTTGTAATAACAAAGTGATGAACGTGTCAACGCATAATTCAGGTTGTTATACCAATTATCAACTGTATAAAAACCACGAGATTGCACATTATTGTATCTTATCCACTTTAGTAAAATAAAATTAATATAACTTTGAAACGTAAGGGTTAGAAATTATAAACTTATGTACACATCTCGTAGAGTCCGGAATCCAGCACTGGTGGATTGCTTATACCTGATAATATACAGTTCGCTTAATCACAAGAGAGTCTCGCGGGAAACGCCAAGCTTAATGGCTATATAATATTACCTGACTAACTGATAAATGTAGAGCCTGAACAATGATAGATCACCGAGGCTTGCAATTTACACAGTACATTCGTACCAAAAATTTAAATGAGCAATAAGAAAGCGTTTTACAAAATTCATATTTTAAAGTGGTGCTTGCACAAGTTTTTAAGATTCAAAATGGTCAATGAAAATGTCTAAATTTTGATCAAGTTAAACAAAGTTTGATAATCATATTATAGAATTGGCATTTTTAACGGGCAACGAAGTGCATGGAGCCGTATAGTATAAATATAATATATCAGTCGTACTTTCATTGCGGGAGTGGAAGAAACAATACTCGTGTGTACACTGACAGGACTTGGTGTCGAAAAGGTGGAAGTCGCGGTTGGGCGAGCGAACAACAATCCTGAGGGATGGCGTGGACGGATTCGGGTGACTTGTAACAAAATGGCCGCGCGTGTTGCACGATAATTGCGTTGTCGATCTGCATCGGCGAAGTGTTATTTGCCACGCATCCTTATAATGCGATGTAGGTAGTACGTATATCACAATAACGATTTGAGGGGTGAGCGGCGGCGTGTACCCACCTCTATCGTCCGTTTATATTATCTAAATATAATTTTATATAATATACTTCTGTGAAAACCGTGTGTGCGCATTATAATATGATATGTATACTCGGCAGACAAACCGGCGGCGGCGCACGTATAGAGCTGCGAATTAGTTCCGGTCGACCGGGGCCGTTGAGTCTAGAAATCTGCGGCCCGTGACGACGACGACGACGATGGGAGGACTCGGCCGGGCACTGTTGCAACGTGTGGTA
>VUJU01001430.1:0-54266 GCA_009835225.1 Aphis craccivora | reverse complement strand
ACACACACACACACACACACACACACACACACACACACACACACACACACACACACACACACACACACACACACACACACACACACACACACACACACACACACATACACATACACATACACACAATGAATTATAGTATTATGTATGCGATATTATGTAACACGCGTCATTGCAATCGTGTAGTTATTTCGCGCGCACGTCTCCCCCGTATTATACGTACACGAGTTTAATTTACGAGCCTGACAATAATATTCCTACAGCATTATAACGTATACCTCTCGACGGCGAAACGTTTCGTATAGTGTTCGTTAGTATATATTATAATATTATATTTACAACACACGCACACTGTATTATAACCGATCGCCCGCGCACCGGCGGCGGCAATAATAATTCAATTAACGCCACGGGCGGTGGTCGATTATACAGGTAGGAAGTAACTCTACTCTCCAGCGAACTCGACGCGCTTCGATAATAATAATAATAATATAAAATCGCCGTCCCCGTGTGTGTACTATAGCGCATAATATTATCTCTCGTACCCTGCATAATATGTATTATATCACATTCGGTCGGCCACGTCATCATCAATCACGTCATAATATAATATTATCGTGTGGTCAGTGTAATGTTTACACTATACGCATATGTGTACACGGACGGTTATCGGTCGTACAGTAGGTGCTGGTCTTGCTCATAAACCGTTTTATATTATAATATTACGTATATCAGGGCGCGGCCAAACAGTCGATCGCTGACAAAAAAACGTTAGAATTTATTTTTAAGGCCACGCGCCCTTTGTGTTTCTTAATAGTTTTATAGTTATTACAATAATAAAAACGATTTTCTATGGAAGTCGATCCTCAAACGTGAAGTATATTTTTAGTAGATCGTGACCAAAAAAAAAGTTTGGCCACCCCTGTATTGTGTTATCATATCATATATTATACGAACGAGGCCGCGCGCGTATACGATTCCGAATCGCGCGTTATAAATAATACGCGTCCGAAACGCGTATGAGTGCTGCGGTGTTTTTGCCCGGTAATGTTTTATATGATGTGATATTGCCGTGTACGGTATCTACACCTGTATAAAATATATATATATTGTTTTATGCGAATTATACTATTATATCCGGAAACATAAAAGGCGCTTTAACCCGTTAAAATCGGTTTATATCGTCGCTGGTTAAGTCGCATATATATATATACGTATACACCCACATAACCCATCCGAATCGTATATCATACCTGTACCTTGTACAGTTCTACTTCATATATATATATATAGTGTGGTATTGTGTGTGTACGTAGATATGCACGATGACGGTTGTAAGGGCAACTCGTACGCGATCTACAGCCCCTTCGCGCTTCTACGTTTACGTGTAGTTTTGTATAACCCGACGTTTTCTTCTGGCTGATGCCGATGCGACTTTACAGCTCACCTGTTGCCGTATTATGCGTGTGGGATTATAAATATATGCTTTTTTTTTACGCGTGCATTGCAGCGGTATATTATATAATCCTCTTGTGAGGAGCACGAATCGTAAAGAAAATATAATAATAATATAAACACCTCGATTTTATAGTCGCAATAAATTCCATCGATGATGGGCTTTTTTCACGATTCTCAGACGGAAATCCGACACCAAACGACCGTGTGTACGGTTTTCACGAAAAACTGAGGACGAGGTCGTCGCAACGTCTCTACTATACATACCGCACACTGCACGCCAGACGTCCATATAGGCGCACATCCAATCTATGAGACTCGTGGGAGTGCTACAATTTTTACTTTTAAATGGCCGAGGATCCTCTCCCCCCCATGATCAACCTCATAAACACAATTTTATACAGTTTCTAACTGGACATATAGTTTAATTTGGAAACAAAAAGGTTTTCGTTCTCAAACGTTTCATTAAAATATATTGAACATATTGATTTTAGTACAATAAGTAAATATTATTTGACTGTAATGCTGTCTACTGACGCGATCAAAGTCACAAAACGTATATCATTGCTTATTACGGTCAATTCCATTATACGGAAGTTTGTTATTTTTTTTTTTTTTTTTACTTATTACGATACTACAGAGATATTAAAAAATAATTTGTCGTACAATAATATATTAGTTTATAAAAATCTTATTTATTTAGTACAAAACTATAATTTAGTTTAGAATAAACGCGGGAGAAGTGTATGGGAAACGTATATGACGTATAAGGACCACATGGCACCCACACGTGTGTACCTACCATTGAAGTAGTTCTCTTGCCTCCAGCGTATATGCTAATTAATCACGTCCAATATATTTTGAATATTGTGATGTATATATTGTAAATATATTGTGCATCACATCGCTGTGCTTTGATCTAAACGTCGTGTACACAGTGGATAGTTTAAACGGTATCCGCTACGTGCAGAGAACGTCGGTTTGGCATTGGCACCGCGAGAACCGCAATGCGGACGCCTTCGACGTGGAGTGCGAGTAAATAATATTATAATAATACACGTACGGATATTATATTTACGATGCTGCTATATTTCATTTACCGAAGATCTCGTTGCGTGGGGGGGGGGGCGGTAATAATGACTTTATTATCACGACGATGCGCCCGCTTCGAACACAATCCCATAAACATATTATAACATTGTACCCGCACATTTACATGATGTTTGTTATGTAAATATCGTGCGGGTTAAGTTTCGGCGGCAGCGGCGTAGGAGGCGACGGTCCGCTACTCGCGATTCGACAAAACACACGCACTCGTACCTATTAGGTGGGTATAATTTGGTGATTTTTCGGACTAGCAGTCGTGACATATAAAGCAATTATAAATTATAATTCGTCCGTGGTTGATGAATAAATTACATCAGGGCAAACGGCCGTAATCCTTTTGACGGGACGGCTTGTAAATTGTCAAACCCGAAGTCCGGTAAAAAGTACCTCGACTGCAGTATATACATGACGCGGTGTGTTATGTTAATACGATTTTGGTTCGTAGGTACATTATTAGATTTTGTACTCATAAATTGAAGTAATATGTATAACGATATATTTTATGTGTGCGAGTTTTTTTAATCGTGTAATCTATTCTTATAAAATGTTATACGACAATAAATTTATCGCGAGAAAATCAAAGTGTTTTGCGGATAACCACCATATTATTATTATTGTGTGAAAACAGAAAGCACCCGCCACCTTTCCCCGGAAACGGTTTTATTTTCCGACGGTAGGTAGAATATTATACATGTCCCTATATGTGTTTTACACCAACACGTTATGTATATATAATGATATGTGTACCTATATCAAAGTACAAACGACGATCGTTGCAGAACCAATTACTTTATTCTACACGGCGATTTGATGAAACGCGATGGGACTACCGAGTAATATGAACTTGTCAGCCGTCGCTATTAAATAATACATCGCCGTAACTTTACCGTCGCACAAATACATCAATTTAAATATACAATTAATGTATAACGCTCTGCGTGTACTACCGCCCCGGTTGTAAAAACCACTTGCAAACTTTTCGCTTTTTTAAATCGTGAGTACCTACCTGCGAGTTTTTATTAATAACAATGGTATGTATTCGAAGGGAAAGAAGTTTCGGGTTGGTATCCGTCGTCTATACCTATAATACGAAACGATTATTATATGGTTGAAGTTGTTTTTTTTTTTTTTTTATCCTCTAATACATTTCAATAGATAATCGAACGTGATTGCGTATGCGTGTTGGTGTTAGTATAGTATGTACACGCCATGTACGCGCAGCTACGCACCGTAAAATTCTACTGTTGGCAATTTCGGGTAATAAACATATTTTTTTCTAACAATTCAATGATACTATAAAGTTTTCAGTTCAAATGATGATTTGTTTGCGCAAATTTGTTGAAACATATTTCATTGGACTGTCAGCCGTATATAATAAGCGATGACGGTTTTATTTTACCCGACTCTCTTCTTTTTGTTAAACGAGATTAAGCTGCTGTTGCATGACATGCACGAAACCGAAACATTGTTTCGAAAATAACATCGAGACTTTCGTGTATTGTCCGAGATACAAATTGCGTTCTTTGCTTTTCCTCTGCAAAAATTTTAACTGTTTTAGCTTGTAAACTTTATTACTCTGTTACGCGTCAGCTGCAGTATGAGCTACAACGAACGATACATATAACCGCCGCCGTGCATGTAGTTTTCTGTAATATTATGTTATATAGTTTCCTTAAAATGCGATACTGACAAAGTTTTGATTTATTATCATACAGCGACGAAGGCTTTCATTTTCAGCAATTATAGCGACGTGTATGTCTGTGATTGCAATATTATACGGGTGTTGGCTCTATATATGCCTCTTTGCATATTATATAGACTATGTAGTAGCTACCACCTACTCGGTGGAGATTCAATTTCGATTGTTATAGAATATTAACTATACGCGATAAATGTTTATTGATCACTAAAAAAAATTTTATTTACAGCGTGCAATCGAACTTATTATGGAGATGTTGGAAAAACGTACGAATTCGAATTACATCGTCCAAAACCCGACAAATTACCATTCATCTGCTTCATAAAGCTCGTTGCGCCAGGTCATCGTTTGGGAGATCTAATACAAGTAAGAATGTTTAATAAATATTTTTGACTTAATTTATAATAGCACAGTCGGATATACTTTAATTATATATATAATTAAAATAAGAAGATCCAAATTCCCAGTTTGAAATTCAATATGCAGAAATATTAAGATACTGTAATTAAAAAGATTAAACATTTAAATTTTATTCTAACATGTTGTATAGTGATTTAAAATATAGCTAAATTATCTGAAATACACTTTGGGGATGATCTACAATTTAAATAACTAGCTACTTAAATACTATTTATACTAAAGTTATAACGTGTTTATGTTTATAAATTATCATAATATACTGTCTTACGTTTACGTTAATATAATATTATATATAAATCTAATGTAAGTATATAATATAATATTATTTATAAATTAATAATTATTAATAAATGTAATTTTAGAGGTAGAGAAGTACTGAAGTAATTTGAAGAAAAACAATTATCATCCAAATGGAAATAAGTATTAACAAATATTAAACCATGTAGATTATGTAAATTTAAAATTATTCAAGTATTATCCTTGGAATAAATAATATTTTAGCATAATGTCAATGGCAGTACTATAAGTTATTCAATTCAGCTATAAATCCACTTGAAGAGATAAAGTGGATAAATTTTACTTTTATAACGGAAAATTCAATAACGTGAATTGAATAATCGTATTAATGTAGGTATTATATGAATTGTATTCACTATGCTAGAAACCAAAGTGATATCAATATTAAATACAGAGCTCGCTTATCCAATTAGCGAAATACATAATATGTTTAATCATTCTAACGCAGTGACATAAATTAGATTGTTTAAATGCAGCATAATATTATATTATATTATGCAACACATAATTTGATAATTAATTTGCTGTAAACATTTATCGTTTTAATAAGTTGACATATACTTATCATAAGAATAGAAATGATTAAAAGTTAAATAGTAATAAGACGTTTGAGAATCATCAAACATGAAGATCAAATTATTTACTTTGTGGCATTGAGCAATTATATTGCCATTAAAGAACGTATATTATGTTATAAGATAATAATCTATATCACTATTAACATTCGATATCGAATATTAAAGTTTGAATTGTGTATTAATTATGGTACATAACAAACAGCAATCATAGACAATACTTTCAAATAATTGTTGTATTAATATTGATTTTACAATATTTTGATATTTTATACTAATCTATAGACTTATGAGTATGTACTAATAGTACAATAGCTAATAGCTATAGTTTTTTTTTTTTTTATATTTAAGACAATAACATGCATGCTATAAATGACAATTTTATTACATCTGTACCTATTCGAAAAATAAATCAATTTAAGAAAAATATATTTATTCGTATATATATAACTTTTTTTGTGTTGGGGTAAAACTGTATTATACAGTATACTTATTGTGATAAAGTTTTGTTGTACTTGAATAAAAACAATTTATTATTTAATGAATGGTTATAATATCTAGAAAAATCACCGTTTTAATTTTGCATAATAAAATACAACTGTTTTTGTTCACAGATCACATCTGTACTTCAATTAATATTTTTGACGAATCAGTTTTCTTTCATTAGTCTTTAATTGAACAATAAATTTGAATAAATTACTTTCAAATTTCATAAAAATACTGGATGCGAAACCTACAATATAATACATTGATAATAATTAACAAAATACAGTGAAATAGTACCAATCATTTATTTTACTGAGATTGATTTTATAATAATATTAATTTTAATTTAATATAAATAATTGCGAAACCAATGGTGCGGATGCTGAGGCTAGCTTTGATTTTTTCAATAGTTACTTAAATATAAAAATACATTTTCGACATCTGTTGAAAAATACTGAATAAACGTCGATATAGGCGGTTTAACTGAATTGAGCTTAGGATCATTTTTCTCATGAAATAATTTATTATTAAATTGCTTTCAAATATTCGCCCAATAGATTTTTGTTACAAAAAACGAAGTACAATTAAATAAGTAAAAAATAGATTAAAATGTCGTCAGTTGTTTTTTAATCAGCTTATTGAGGATATTAAATTTGTTTTTAATTTAAAATTTTAATTACTATTTCTAAAAATTAAAGACAAACTTCAATAAATAAATTGTTTAGTATCGAATCATTTTAAGTTTCTAAATGAATTTTTAGTGGAAGACATAATCACTTAGTCAATGTATAATAATAATTATATAATGTTTAAAAATTATATTTATAAATACTTTGCGAAAATAACAAAATTGGATAAGTAGTATAAATTATGTGCGATAGTGATATCGATCAATGTTAATGTCGCAGAAAATAAAACGGTCCTTGCCAATTTTACTTCTGTGAAAGAGGACGTGTAATACATATGTATGTTGTATTATAATATATTCGGGAGAGCGAACTTCCATTTTGTGAACATTGAATGTTGATAACGCTGTGGACGGATATTTGTTTTGGGTTGGCCAACACTGTTACACAAATGAAACTAAAAAAAAATCATTTTAGAATTTGTTTTTTTTTTTTTAATTCAAAGTTTAAGGTTCAACAAAAATACAATTTCAATTTAAGATAGTACTAAATCGTAAGTGAATAATGTGTATTTCATACAAGGTTATACTTTTGTATTCGTATAAATGGTTACAATGGTTTTGTGTATTTTACATTTCTAAAAGGTACTTCACTTTATTAATGAAATATAAATTATAAGTATTAAGAAATATAAATAATTATCAATAAGTTTATTAGAGTTGATAAACCCATTTGATTGTAAATTCTAAACATTTAAATTTTAATGTTTACGTAAGTTTATACACTTATAGTGGTGTTAGATGTATATAACTTCAAGAATCTATGAATTAAAAGAAGTAAGATTTATAATTAATATAAATTATTTGATAATTTGAAATTAATTTTTTCTCACAGTTAATATGTTGCAATAGTTTTTATAGACTAATAAATATTATCATTAATCTATTCAACGGTTTATTTTCTCTATACCTCTAAATTATTTTTTATGTAGAAGTAGATATATCAACATATTTTAACTAACATTAACCCGTTCCAATATTATTAACCCGTCGTAAATCTCACAAAGTTCTTCAAAAGTCTGGCAATGAAGGAAAAGTTTCTCAGCACTACATATAATCTAACTTCTAAATTCCAGTAGCTATTATACCTAGTGACAAAGTGTATTAAAGTTTTTTTTTATTGAGAAAAACGCATCACAGTGCTCTAACGGTTCAACTAGAGAAGGCGGAAAAAAATGGCTGTCTCCCTTTAACTAACCCCTTAGGATCCACTCTACACTTTACATTACTTATAATATAATAGTAAGGGAATCTGGGCCACAGTCCATTTTCAAATGTCTGAATCAATTACAATTTTTGAAATATTTAATTTTTTCTGTTGGCACAATGGTAGACCGAATTTTTTCTACGAATAAATTCATAAATGTAAATAAATTATAATAATAATAAATATTTTATGATATATTTTTTCTTTATAATTAAATAAAATCATCGATTGTAACAATAATCATGAATAAATTTAGAGTCAAATGGTAATTGATGTAGTTGATATTTTATATAGCAGGTGATGAATGGTCTATGCTTGTTAATTTTAGAGTAGCGCTACCGAAAGAGACGTGAAGTTATCTGCTTAGTAACTTAAAAAAAAAAAACAAATTAATAATAATATTCGATAAAATAAAAATTATTAAGTGGTGCATACGTTTCAATAAAATTATTTAAATAATAATTATTGTATACATTTGCAATAAAAAAAAAATATATTGCCATTCAACTTTCAGTTATTTAAAATTGTACTCGTATTTATTTACACTTGACATATAATTTTTTCTGTATACTATACTTTGATGTATTTTTAAAAGCCATTATTATTATTTATTAATACTTATCTATAATAGTATTGTAGGTATTATATGAAAATACTATTTATATAAAATATTGACAATATAATAATATTATATTGTAAACGGAAAAGGGCAGCTATGTACCTAAAATGCCTATCCATTACGCCGTCCGATTATAATAATATTAACGACATGTATTATTGAAATACATTGACGCTTTTAATAAATTATTTTTCTAGTTTATTACTGTTTGAACAAAAAACGTATAATATGATTTTGCATTTTTAAATAATTATTATAAAAAATGGCCATATAGTATAATTTACTATAAGGTTATTAAAACTAATAGGTATATCAAATTTATAATAACAAATATTTAAATTAATAATCGTAAAACAATTCAGCTGCTTATTTGATGAAACTAAAAATATTTGATAGTATATGCCTGTTACTTACAAACTTAAATTATTGTGTGTTGATATATTATAGTGAATATAACGACGATTTTACCAATTATCAATTTTAAAGGGGCAAGAATATTAGGTATCTAGAGAATTACATAAGTCTTTATTGAATTTTAAGCGAGTTTTGCAAAAGCTTACATAGTTATATTAATTTACTTTGAAATTAATATATCAATAAAATGCTATGAGTTGATTCATCTAACCTAGACCGTCCTACATTAAAATTGTATAATGGGTCTATATTTACTTTAATATTAAAACTAACATCAGAAAGTGTATTCTATACTGGACGAAAATCGGCCGTGTTGCATGTTTTTATTGAAAAACAGATACAACCAATATTATGTTTGTTGACCTTTAATAATGTTATCTAATCTATTTAAACATCAGCTGAACGAGTACATCGAATACTAAATAATATGTCGGTACTTAATAGTGTTAGGAAACGTTTCCTTCGTACTACACCGCTACCGAACACCAATACTCAGTACTTACGTTGTTATGTGGTTTATCGCGCAGGTGACTTTGGACAGTTTCACAATCGGGCGGTTTGCTTCGTACACGAACGCCGGCTGTCCAGACGGCGACCTGCACATCACCGAATCGGACAGGCCGGCCGTTTCGGGAGGCTGGTGCGGCACATCTTGGGCGCCGGCCCACTACTACAGCGAGACGAATTCCATCACGCTGCTGGTCCGGTTGTTCACGCTGTCCAGTCTGGACAACACAGGCTACAACTTCGACTTCCGACTGGGCTACAAAATGCTGAACCGGAACCGCGCGGTCGTCCGGTACGGAGAGCAAAAAATGTTTGCAAGTAAGTCATAGCCGCTATGGTTGATACGACCCCGTAGTCAAACGATCTGGGCCGACTGTGATCGAGAATATAATATTTGAAAAAAGCAGCGAAAAATCTCGACGTTTCGTAACGTACAACATTCATAACAGCTGATGTTATCTGCATGATGGCTTAAATTCGCTGAAAGCTGCGATACACGAATTCGTGTCACGGATTTTTTCAATGTCACCCGGCGCTTGAAATATTGTATCAAGTACCCGTTTTACTTAAATGTTTAGGCCGGAAACGTCCTTGAGAAACTACCCGAAAACTTTAAATTAAAATAACCTCAGAAAATGCGACAGAATAAATCAAATTAACGTTGATACGGGACTCGTTTGATATTTCGTATTTCGTAATCGAAAATAATACTTTTCCACTATCAAACGGAGTAGATAATTGTCAATTACTGATTGATATGTAAATATCCAGTTAAATATAAGAACAAATTTAAAGATAAATTAATATACGAATGTAAAAGTGAAGAATCTACGAATAATTTTTTTACCGTTAAAGTAATAAATGTACTTACTTATATTTAATACATAATATACATTAAACTGAAAAAAATCTTAAATGTGTAAACAATTCACATTAAAATACCAAATAAAAATTACACATTAAACTGAACCAGTTTTACAGTGTAGTACATTTTTTTAGTTTGCAGATTAGCATTTTATAGCACAATGCTGTACGTATATAAAAAAAATGTTGAAAAATCTATGTCTATACATATCTATTATTATGTTCGAGCGAACGTGCTTTAAATCGCTCACGCTGAGAATTCTGAATTATTGACGATAATATTCTATCCCCGAGACCACACGTATGTGGGTGGATGGGTCACGTATGTGGCGTTAGTTTGCATATTATTAATCGGAAAAGGTGTGTTGCGTATTACCATCGTAACTCGCTCAAATCCAGTGCATTACGTCCCACGCAGTCGATTATTAAAACATTTAAAACCGCTAATAATAATATTGTACACACAAACGAGCGGATGTCTTAACACGACGAGGTTCAACTAAACTTGCAGAAACGCGACGTACGTAGAGATATACAGACTTTTATTATCGACGAATTCAAAACGGCAGTCAATTTCAGCTATAAAAAAACATATTCCATTTAAAATATAAGAATTCTGCATAAACAGGTACCGTAAAAACGATAGTATTAAACGTAGCTTCGTTATACACATTTTTATTACCTTCCATTAAAACTTTCCGTATATGTTAACTTTTTAATTAACTTGAATTATTTATGGCCTGTACGTATTAGCGAATTAATTGTTACAAACTATTATGGTAATTCTGAATTTATAGTTATTGTAACGGCAATCTGTCTTGCAACGCCAAACTGGCAAAAACCAATATTGGCAGATAAAATGCTAAATAATAATCAACGGCCAATTTTTATATAACTGCATAATTCATCTTATTGCAATTCTTATTAGAGGTATGGTCGAAGCAAAATTTGTACACCTACGAATCACGGCATAATTTCGTACGTAAACATAGTAAAAGTATACGTAAATATTTAAAAAAAAAGTTATAATACACAGACATGCTTTTGTGTGAATTCTCGTGTAGGTGTAGTGTGTATATAAGAATTTATAAATATTTATGTATATTGTACTGTGCAAACACTGAAAAATGATATCCAAAAGTTTTGATGGAAACCTATCAGTTCTATTTTATATCCAAGAGATATTCAACCAAAGTTTTATTATTTTTATGGCGCGTCCTAATGAAATATGTCAAAAGTGTTAGGACGGTGATTTTTTTATATAGTTAAATTTGACATAAATGTAATATACATTTTAATTATTGTACTAAATATAGGCGGATAGAACTTGTGCGCAATACTGAAATATTACATTAAGTAGGTATATTTCTAGTTTATATACTGTTATTATATTAATATTATAAAAATAACATTCCGAAAAACAAAACTATTTTATTAATCAAAAATACTAGAAATAACGTAATGATTTATGATAACTTCATGGAATTATTTTTTGTTAACCATAAGCCCATAATTATATAATATTTTAGATATTGAGCGAAGCGATGAGTGTATTGAATTTATCAGTATGTGTTATTTGTCTGTATGAATACATTATAAGTTACTTATGCTTTGATTTTAAAAAAATGGGCGTGTTTTTGGATTTAAAATTATATCTAGTCTATATACTGTGTAGAAGTCAAACTCAAAATTTTCAGGAACTTATTTTTATAATCGAGAAAAAGAAACAACGAATTAAAGAAAACGGGAATTTTTACGCAAATCCAGTTTTTGACAAAATCGATTTTATTCATTTGATGTAATTCAAACTCGAATAACAATGAAACCAAATGTTTATATTATCATTTTAATTTAAGGATGAACTTTTCGAGTTCTTTCAGTTTATTTTCTATAAATGTCAATAAAACATTATTTGTCCCGTCAAAATCCACAACAATTTAATAAAACGTTCTAAAAAAGTTATAAAGTTATTTTTATATTATCTTTATAAAAAATATTGAAAATATATATGGACAATAACTATTAATAGACATTTTAAATTAAAATTTGAATAAAATTACTTAAATAACTTTAATAGCTATATCAAAAAACATATCACTCGGTGATATAGGCTGATGACAGTCTCCGCTTAGAATCGTTTTGCGTATACAATAGTATATCATTGAATTCAAATTCTATGCACATATTATAGTGACCCATTTGACGCCTAATATAGAACAGACCGGTACCCTCTTACCTACCTTTTTCTATATACAGTTTTCTCATCTATAGTCTATACTTAATATTACAAAATCGATGTAGGAAATTTCTTGTTTTTTGTTTCGTCGAAATATAATTATAACTCGCCTGCAGCAGTTCAATATATTTTTACGTTATATTTTTATTTATTGGAATTCAGTATTTATTATTAAATTCTTTACGCATAGTGTACATGACCCGGTACGAAACATTTATTTATAAATTACTATACCATAAAATAATATAGTTTGTGTACCTCAGGTCAAATTAAATGAATTAACTGAAATAGAATTATATGCATCGTAACACAAGGCACACACTCTCATTGTTAAAATAATGGAAAGATATATAAGTTTCACCAACCCTCTATCCCCTCTACCCACTAAAGCTAACACGTGTGAGTTATATTTTTTCGAATAATTAGTGGAAATTACAGTTCAGTCTGTGTACCTAAATTTATGTTATACATTTCGGAATTCGTGTGAAATCTATGTTGTTGTTTTTTAAATAAATTTATCGTTCAGAAAATAAAGACCAATCAATTTATTTAATTTAGTTTTGTTCACTTCCCGTGACAGAACAAATTTAAATGTTCGTTATTTTTTTTTTTTTTTGCCAATAATTGATTCGAATTTTAACCGAGTTCAGGACTGTTTAAGTGGTAAAAAAAGCTTTAACAAAATTCAGACCAAATCTCTTTAGCCTGATCAGACAAACTAAAAAGAATTGCGTACTTATATTGTTTGCGAAAAAATTGTTGAAAGAGCAGACCGGGCAAATGCACATAGCTAAACGTATAACAAGATGCTGCGCAGATCGTCGTCGTCACCCACCCTAATCGCCATTTCCACTTCAACCTATCAGCCATCACCACTCAGTACACTGCAATTTATATTGTTTTAACTATGACAATATACACTTTAGGGTTATATTCAAACCGTCCAGTAAAATATTTCAAAAAATACTTTCGGTACATGTCCCACAACCTACAGAATATGTTGTGTACTATTATGCCCGCGCATAACAACGTTATTGATTGCTGTGTAAGTAAAAATACGCCTACTCGTACGGGGAAGGGGTGTATAGATGGTTTAAAAAAAATTCATGTCGTTCGAGTGCACGCCCAATTATTTATATTCATATTCATGCGATGCGTCTGAAAACAACTTAACGTGCTTCATATTATTATGTAGGTCTGCATTCTCGTATAGAGATTTTTTTAATCTTACGTATAGGTAGGTAGATTGTTTTTTCTTTCACATGACTAATTTTATGCTACTTCAATCACCGACAAATAGCTGTACCTACATTGACATATTCTTTTTCTTGCTAAAATAACAATATGCAACTATGATAATAATTTAATCCATCAACTGTGTAACTGTATGTTAGCCGGCGATTTCATAATGTACATTACATCAAAGTAATAAATTCAAATTTTAAGTTGCTTATAATATATATACAAAATATAGTAATAGTAAAATAACGCTATTATTATGCGCGTAGAATAGAAAAGTATAGCTGAGTCGAGGGATAAATAAAAATAAATTCGAATTATGTCTTTTTCTAGTTAAATACTTACTAATATTTCTTAAATATATAGTTATTTATATAAACACAATAGCGGATAAAAAAAAAAAAACTGGGAAATAAGAGTTATAATGGATATCAATTTATTGTGACTATACAGCATATACATTGATTTTCATGAACATTGATTATAACGTGGAAATAGTTTCTAAGTTTACCTATGTAATGGACATACATTAAATCCATCCTATGAAATAGAAACCATTATTTTACACTTAGCGTAGTTTTTAATATGTCAATCTCTAATAAGTAATTGTCGATTTAGAAAATTTGACTTATTAGTAACAAAAAATCTACTATTTGGTTTGTATTATTAAATATACATTTTTTACTAGCATTCCATTATTATACAATGCATACAGTTTTTATTAAATTATTATTATTATTTATTTTGTTTTTCGACTTTAAATTCTAAATAGAATAGTATCTTATCATTTTTTTTCTAGACCATCAAATTTAATTATGTGTATTGCAATAGTAGGTAATAAACGTATAAATACGATGTAATGTAAACAGTGAACTCCTTTGACCACAATTAAATATTCTTTATTGGTAAAATTAGTTTGTAATTTGTATGCATAAAAATACACAGCAGGCATCAGTATCAGTACTATTTAAGTACATTTTACCGCGTGTACCTACATAAATTATTTAAAACATTTTTTTTCTCCAAATATAATATGGTACACGTTTACAGTGTCAAATAAGTCGTCGTCACGTTTTACTATATTTGTATTCCAGTCGTCAAGGCAATAAAGGTATGTAAAAAAAAAATAAAATGGAAGTATTAATATATTTAATCAATTATTGTACTGACATTCACATTTCATTTGTCAAATGTAATTATATACAACTACTATATATATATTGGCTACTGTAAAATTGAAACAGTACATAATAATATGTACTATATATATTTATATACTTTATGTACATTCTGAAATATAAAGTATACACTATATAGAAAAAAAAAGTAAATAAGTGTAATTTAGTAAAACGAGTGATGCATTGTGGCATAGTACAATGTCGTTTAGTCAGTGCTGTTAAAATCATTTTAAATGCACAGTTAAATAAATAAAAGTCGATAAAATGTTTAATAAAATCATCATCTAAATATAATTATAAGTATTAACATAATTTTCAAAATTATAATAAATTATTAGACTGTACAGTTTTGTATGATAAGCATTCACTATAACTTTATAAGCATAATTAACTCATGTCTGTCAAGTAAAAAAAAAAAAAATTAATGAACCATTTCTGAGGACATTTTATAATAAATATATGGATAGGTATTTATTACTGTTATATAAAGCGCAATATTTAGACACGTCAAACCGTAATATAGGTATAAATAAGTATAGTATAGGTAACCAATATTTGACGTCAACTTAATGGGTCTTAGGAGCTGTCAGAAGTGATTATGAATGATTAACGTGCACGTACGTAACTTAAATAAAAATAAGGGTGCAATCGTTACATCATAAACATAAATTTAAGCTTGATAAGTTATGAATAAAGATATTTGAGAAATATTGTAGAAGAATACGAATTAATTAACATGCAGTACTTATTAAAGCGATTTAGATGTAATGAAAAGTGAGATGAAACTTGATGACACACGCTAACATACGCGTTATATCTGTGTTTATAAAGTAACAATAAGTATTTAAATAAGACAAACAAAATTGTACAGGTGGAATGATAATAATTATTTTGCACTGGCCGTTTTCTCTGAACAGTGAACAACTATAGGAGATTAGATTTTAAAATAGTTAAGTTTACGTGATCCGTGAGTATTTTGAAAATAATTTAAATTTACAATTTATTTACTCAATAATATACGTTTTAAACGGGTAACATTGGATTGACAATACATTGTGACCGTGAAAATTAAAAAAGTGAACAATGTGAATGTGCATAAGAGACTTATAAAGGGTATTATACTTCAGTTTTTTTAAAGGTTAACTTTATTTTCTACTTAATAAACTTGATTGTATGTAATTATTATACAAGTACGTATTCATGACATTCATGAAAAACGTGCCGGAAAAAACTCAATTTTGACAAGTAATGTACACAAGTTTAAATAAAAAATAATAATAATACAGTTTATCTTAATTAATAAAAGTACCTACCAATTAACCACATTTTAAGTGTATTATGTATAAATTATAAAACAAATAAAAATAATACAACCTTGGTGTATATGGATTGTATAAATAAAAAATTATGACAATAAATTAAAATTAATTATTTCTCTTAGCGTAAATTTAAGTAAAAATAAATATTGAATTACCTACTATATAAGTCTTAAATTATTATATTGAAGTTGATAAATGTAAACAAAATTATTATTATACCATTAACAATAAATTATTTATGTTTATTAATAAATTGGGTGGTTTCTTTTGTGGATATAAAGTAATACCATACAATGTAACACAATTATTTTTAAATATTCAGGTAAATTTAAAATGAAATTAAAGGTTATGAGCGATAATTCACAATAAAATATACAATAGATTTTATATTTTTACGGATTTCAGGTTTTAACTGTAACATATATATCGATGGATTATTTTATTATTATTTTCATTATGAAATGTTTGTATAACAGATTTTTTTTTTACCACGAAAAATATTTTTCTATTGTTTTTGCATATATATGTATGCCTATTCAGAATATTCTAATTTGATTCTATTAGAGCTAACGATAACGATGAATTATCCCGTCTTTCAACTTTATTGTTCATATATTTATTATGATTATAATAACCACAGTACAATACTAAACGCTGTATCTCATCAATCATAGTGATCGGACTTCTATAGCATTAACCCCATCATTAGATTCGCTTTGAATGTTGAAGAGGCCAAAATCAAATAACCCATTAAAGTTTTCGCGTATTATTTAAACATAATATCAAGTCCGACATTTTTCTGAATTATTTTTGTAACAGTTAAGGAACTACTTATCCCATTTCAATTTTATGTATTTTTCTGTTTTAAATATAGCGATTAATTCTTTGATTTTCCAATTACATAACGTATATTTGTGTGAATTTTTTTCAATTTGAATTTGTTAGATTACTGAAACTGCTACAATCTTCAACCGTCAACTATTACAGAGGCATAGTTTTAATTATTTGAAAGGTTTGCTAAAAATTAAGCAGAGAAATATTATTTATTTTCTATTTTGTATTCTGTTAGGTGTAGTTAATTAAAAATATATTAATCATAGGGACTCTAAACTTTTCCTCCATTATGTGTATTATTATTCTTTAAATACAATAATATTTACAAAATATTAAAACTAACTTTAAACTATTTATACCACGATCTTATTTACACCATTCTTCTGTACGTTAGTATTGACTTTATAAGTTAATAAAAATAACTATAATTTTAATATACAATATGCCTATGCAAGAAGGTTTTGGCAAAAATTAGTCAAACCTACCGTATTATTTGTACTACAGTGAAACGTCCATATTATAACAGACTTTCATTCAACAACATTTTCTATTTAACGAATTATTTTTGAGAACCATGACCTTCATTTTTAATCTTGCGTTAATTCTATTTAACAAATCCTTTTATAATACGATTTTTTTCCCCATGAGACTTTATTAAATACCTAGAAGTTTAATATAACTAGTATAATTAAATGATAGAACCTACTTGGAAATAAATTTTCCATCATTTCCACTCGGAATCGGTTTTCGTATGTACAAATCATTTATTATTGAATTCAAATTAAATACATATATTACAGTTACCTCGAATTGCCTTCTGTACTATACAGCAAAGCAGCTTTTCCGGGTTTTTGAATAAAATTCACGGTAAGAAGTCTGATTAATGAGAAAAAAATGTTGGCAGTATTATTGTAATGTAATACAGTACTGCTCGCGCGTTCAATTGTCAAAGTAAACTTTGGACTATTTGAATAACTTGTCATTAGTGCATATACATAACTAGATCAAACAATGTTAAAGAAATCCGTGTCAGTGAATTCAAAATGTTCCTTCTATCCGTTTAATGTGCACATAATGATAAATACCATTAAATTCACTCGGGAAATTACCCAATGACAGCAAATGTGAAGTGTTTAACAGACGTTCAAGAAACTAACACACAATAATTTGTCCGTTTACATTTAGTTATATGTACACATTATTTATTTTAAATCAGAAACATATAATAATAGGTATGTAGTGAACCACTTAGACGTACCAGCTATTTCCATTTTACGTTTTATATTTGTTTTATTAATTAACAAAATAATATGTTTTGATTGTTAAGCAAAAATATTCAAACGTTATGCATTAATTCATAATATGTATTCATTTCGCAATCTGAATGTTTTTGCATATTTTTAAACAGTGTTTAATATTTATGTATTCAAACCTCTAATTGATCGAGTAGACTTCAAGATAATTTTTTTTTTTTTTTACTTCAAATGAATACGAATTACATTGTTTTAATTGAAATTAAAATCATGGTCGAATTACGGTTTGTTCATTTTTCGTATTTAAATTCGTCTCAAGTTACATAGTAATAAACGTCATAATACGGTTATTGGTTACATCGTGTTACGGATAAGTTGATTAAAATTAACCTCTTTTTTTCGTATAACAAGGTTGTATTTGAATTAAAAACGATGTAGATTTTTGTTCACATGCTTATCTATACTAGACCGAACAAAAATATGAATATATGTGTACCTGAAGTGTATAATGTAAAGCTTTGGGGTTTTATTCATGGCGTATATTATATATACTACTAAATCCCACCCCGACCCACCATCATGTAGGTACCGCAGATAGTTGTCGGTGTTTACTTTTTCGTTGGTAGCTTGCGATAATAGCTTTACGCTTTATATGGTGCAGTTCCAGAGGTGTTTTTCGCTTAAGCATTTATTTAAATATGGTGATTTTTATTTAATGTTAGTCTGAGCCTATAATTAAAATTGATAATAGTTGAAATTTGAATAAATGATTCGTATTTATTATTTTTTCATAATTTAAGTATTTTACATACGTACTACGTAGGTAGTAATAATACATGGTTATAAATGTCAGTTTGTAACTTTTAATGAAACATCGGTTAATCGTATTTTAGATTATTTAATTTAGTTAAATATATACAAGTACATCGTAATTTTCAATTTATTGATATAAAATCGAAAATATTAAAATCAACGATAGCTGTTTTGTTGTTAGAAACTTAAGACTTAGTACTTCTTATTTTTTTTATTCGAAGAAACATGGCTTGAGTCATTGTTCTCTACATTGTTTATATTAAGTATTAACTTTATTCATAAACTTTTTTTCAAATATATCACAAACAGCAGTTTATGTTCTTTGTATATTTATTTATTTATATACCTACATAAAGGAACAAGTTCCGTTTTCCAGTACGGAAATTGATTTTTTCTCTGAGTTACTCCAGGTTTTGAATATCACCATGACACTTTTTTTCTATAAAGTAGCCAAATTCCGGAAATCTTTTTTGTATTGATACTGTTTAATATAAGTTTTATTTTTTTTATAAATTTAATTTTATCTGATGTAACTATGCACAGCAACGTGATGTGATATAATAAAACAAAATAAGTACAAGTTTAGTTTGAGTGGAAAAACTTGAGCATTTAAACGTCTATGCGTCGAACAATAAAACTTTCAATATTTAGAATATTAAAACACCAATAAATTAAAACGATTTTAATTTCTAACAAGAAAAATGTGTAATTCTTTAGCAATTTATTAATTAAAATATATTCTATAACCTATATCACCCTAACACTGTGAATATTCGACTTATTATTTTTTAAATTTTTACGGTGTAATCACTTATAATACTATATCTCAGAAAATAGTTGTCATTCCCATCATCCATTGGCCATTGTAAGCACATTTATATTAAATTAAGACGACTAAAATTGTCTGTTATATTGTGTTTGGCATATAAATCTGTTACAGTATCTGTCCGCTTTGCGATTTTCACGACGGAATGACAAACGACCTGAAAAGGCTATAAAACAATACAACAAAGATTTTATGTACGACGGGAGTTCGCTCAAATGACCGTCGTCATCTACTCGGTCGAGTTTAGAGACGCTCAAATATACATTATATATACTTTAGCGAACCCTAGTTAAATAACAATTTAAGAACGACACCGATAATATAATATTTCGCGGTAAATTAAAACGTTATATTATTATTATAATATAAGCGCCTAAAATAATATCTCGTATCACTTATTTTATTTCTCCTGAAATTTAAAAAATCGATTCAAACCGATCACTCGTTGTAAAATTTAAGCGCGTGAGTGATAGCCGACTATAAGGTTTTCATAAATTGAATAAACTAAACAGAAACCATATTGGCTAACATATAAAATCACTAGTTTGAATTCAATTTTGTGAAAAAAAAAAATACATCTTTGTCGATCGCCAATAACTGGCCCTCTTTAAAAAACTACACAGCCTCTTTTGTCCCCGTATCGGCTTCAATTTATATTACATTACCATTTTGCATGTAGATTAATAATTACATTATTTGCAGCACTTTGCGTTTAACCTTTTCCTGATTTCACCCGTTCGTTTTCGCAGGAGTAAACGAATCGTTTCACATGGGCGATCTGATGGAGGGCACGTACTGCTCGCGGATATTCAGCAACTGCGACAAGAAGAGGTGCGTGCTACAGTCGCCTAATTACCCTGGACTCTATCCCCGAAACTTGACTTGCTACTACGCGATCCGGCAACACGCGATACCATATGGCCACCAGGCGCTAATATCCATCACTCAGCCGTACAGCCGACTGGTGTCGATCAAGACGGACCGGACGAATCCCGAAGGAGCCGACCCAAAGCCCGTCGAACGGAAGGTATGGATAAATCGCAGAGCCGTTAGTGTCCTGCCATTTTACTAACCACCTTCCCCCTCGACACCTTCACCACTAAACATTATTACCTATTATTATAGTTTGTCGTCGAGCGTATGGCACAGATATAAATGATAAACAGGATTGGTTAACTTATATGATAATAGTCGAAGTCAAAAATCCGTCATTTTTATGGGAAATTATGCGTTTTATCACAGCGCATTTTAGTTTTTCTACGCTGTATTATAATAATGAAAAAATACGTATCTATAAATATTTATATACACATCTGTAATTTTCAATACTTCAATTTCCTCAAATATGATGGAAAATATATTTTGTGGATTTATTAATTCCAATAGTATAATCATACGGCAATTATAAATCTAGTTTATTATCTATACCCATCTGTTAACTCCAATATAATTATATTAGATGTATTGTCATATCAGTGTGACGATCACTAATAAAAAACAATCCCAAGAGTAACAGATAAAAATTTAACTTTGAAAATTATTCAACGTTATCTGTTAATAATAATTGCATATTGAAACGAATGCAATAGATATATTATAATAGGCCAATTTCATTGTGGAAGTTGTAAGTTATATCAGTCCTGTATTACTTATTTCCTATATAACCGGTTTAACATTATATTTTGTGACGTTCAAATAGATTATTATAAAGTTTGAGAAAGTGTATCGTTTTACTGTGAATTGTTCGTCGTATAAAAATCGGTAATAACAAATATTAAATTTCATATCCCTAAAGTACAATATTCAATCGGAAATTGAAAGAACTTACGTCATAACTCAAAATATTATTCTAAATCGCTACGTATAGATAGGATATTCATTATAAAAACTTATATACGATCAGCAGCTATGCATTTCAAATAATTTTCAATCGACATAATTCAATAAAGGACAATGTATTTTCAACTTTTTGTGGAATATATAATATCACGTACATGTATATCTTCCGTTTATAAAAGAACATTTTAAAATAAAATTAGATTTTAAGTTTATGATTTATATTTAAATTCAAACAAAAGTGTTCAATTTCATTTAGGTACTATATACTGCACTTTCTGACCTTATTATTTTCCCGCTAAATCCATTTTCAGTTAATTAACTCGAGGTACAAAATAGTTTCCAGCAAAATATTGTTATAACAATTAATGAACCTATATAAGGTTGTTTCCCCAATAGAACCCTTTTAATAATAAATGACTGTATAAATAATTTTATACTAAACTGTTGAAAAATTAAACTTTGAAAATTTCTCATGATATAATGTTATTTTAGCAAATTCCTTAAAAGTAGAATATTAAAACAAAATTATAGAACTGGAAATTAACAGAGAACCTTATTGCAGTATATTTCATAACTTTCGAACTGATGACTGATAAACAATAATTATTTACAATGTACTACTTTAAATGTAAAATTCATTTGAAATGCCTAAATCATAATACCTATGCATAATTACACAAACGAATAAGTATTTCGTTTTACTAATGGTTTTTTTAATAACAAAAAAAAAAATCTATATAGGACTGGAGCAAGTGTGACAATGTACCAGATTTTGTGACTGTTTATGATGGGTACACAACTAGAGATCCAATTTTGTTGAGGTTTTGCGGATCCGGCGAAACTGTGCCTGTGACTACGTCTAGTGGGCCTGAGTTGTTAGTTCAATTTTCTACTTCACCATATGGCACTCTGATGTATCCGTTCGATCCACTACACGGATTTCAACTTCAAGTACAAGTAAGTACACATTTTAAGATTTTTTATAAACTCTAACTACTGGGGGCCTTTGTAGTCAGCTCTGAGTATAATGGTAATATGTATTTTTGCCTATTTTTTATATTATCATCGAGATATACGTTATAAAATGATAACTCACACTACTCACCCACTTATATAGATGTGTTATTTCTTGTGTAAATATTATTTACATACCTTCAATATTAATTATAGATGTAGTTGATTACCTAATCTCAAAAGTAAACCAAAAACTGTCCGGATTCCGGTAGTAATTTGAAAGTTTGAAATATACTTATTTTATTTATGATATGCTGATTTTACCCTATTCGTGCCAACATTTCATTTAAATTTACAACAATGAATTTTGCATAATAGGTATAATAAAGTACGCAATATAATGACGTTATGAATACGGAAAAGTTGATATAATTGTCTTGTTTATATCTGATTGAATTCTTATGAATTTCATCTAAACTTTTTAAACAATAGAACATAAATATAAATCCTTTATTTGCATAAATCGTATATATTTTAGTATTTTACGTTTCGTAAGTTATTATACTTATCAAACGAATTTTATGAGTTTCGTATCATATAAATATATAAAATATCTACCTAGTAAAAAAAATATTTTAACTGTTAGTTAAGTTAAAGTTAGATATATTTTCAAAACAATGATTGAATAAAAAATGTCAAATACTTTGATTAATTTTGCAATTAAAATATTTATTTTGTAAATAGTTATTGGATTAATTTTACTAATAAATTTAATCGCCATGACATACACATTCTGTATTGATTATTGGTTTTATAAGTGAATAACTAACAATATACTATAGGTACTATACTTTCTGCTTAACAATAGTCAAGAAGCTACACGTGTGCTCTGTATTAAGATTTGTGAATAATAATGTAATTATAAAATCACTTAAAGTTTTAAAGTTTTTAACGAAAACTTATAACTTATAATTAGTTTTTAACAAGGTTCCTATTGGTACATAAATGAGAAGTCCATCTGACGTCGTAAACTTTCAAATAATTTAATAATGATTAAATAATCCTGAATACACGATTATTATATTATTCTCGCACATGGATAAAACGTTTAAATGACTTCTTATTCTGATAGATATTACGTATATATAGGTACTTATATTATCGTACCTATAAAATATTAATACTAAGAATTATTACTTATTATCATTTGTTATTCATTTTAAGAATATTTCCATCTACTATGCATAGAAAATTATTTTCGAAACACATAATTTTTCTAAAATTTCATGATTATTAATATTAAGTTTTATATTTAATTTTAGTGTGCGCTATAAGGACTTTTTTTTCAGTTACCTATCTCTTAAACCAAAATATTAAAAATATATATAATATTAATACAGCAGTAATACTACGTATAAAGGATTCATTGGTTATATAATTGTGATCTTTTGTGAACTTTATATAATTAATAATATAATAATACACTTTTATAAAAACATTTTATTTTATTTAATTTACTTACTCAACGTTTTATAAAGGTTGCTTTAAAGAACAATTACAAGCTTATATTAAAATAATAATAATTATTATTACTTATTTTTTGAAATATTTCAACTATACACATATTTTATTATCATCACGCGGCATTTTAGATAGACAATTCAGGTAGGTATCCCATACACAGTCATTTTCATTATTCGATTTCTCAGTATTTTATAAAATTAATAATTTTACCCTAAAATACGTCTAATTACGTTATAAATGAGTTAATATACTACAGATGGAGAGCAAATAATATATAAACAATATAAAGCAACGTTCTCTAATACCTATATAAACTATACAGCTTTTTGTGTTTATAGGTAGGTATGAGCCTATGATCTATTATGATTCATACCACGGCAGCGATATATTTTAAACATTTAAACCATAGTTAGGTAATACTTACTTACTATAACTTACGTTACTATATATATAACACAGTTTGGTGCCGTTTCAAGTATCACAGATATCGAAACGTTGCAATCATACGATATCGTATGAAAATAGATAATAAATAGTTGTGTACTCGAAAGTACAATACCATTAAATTGTATTTTATACCTGGAAAACATGAAATTTGAATAAAAAACAATTTTCAATGCGGAGGAGGTGGTTACAATGCCCTATCTTCCCTCTCACCTAATTGTATCACCGTTGTTTTTTATACACACTGTCCATAAATACAATTGTTGGTATACCAAACTAAAATTGAAGTGATGAGCAATAGTTTTCATTTAATGACAAAAAACTGTGATTTAATTAAAAATTGTATTGGACTTGATCAAATTGTGTTTATTATGGTCGTTGTAATACAGAATGGTTTTTATTCAAAATGTAAATACGATGAATAACTATGTAGGTACCTATGAAAATACATGATAGCTTTTCCATTAGGATATTTGTACAAATGAAAAAGCTAACTTATTATAAAAATCAATATCAACTCATCAGTAGACATCCTGTACGCTCTTAGTATATGCAGTTTATTTACATATTGTAGTGTGTATTCAAATTAAGGATATATCAATAGATGTTTGACCAAGCGATAACATTTACAACACAGAATGTTTTATCTTACTTTTCGAGATAGGGTTCGATTCAAATCTGTAGGCATATTATGAAAATACTTTAAAAAAAAAAAAAAATAGGAATGCACACAAACCTTTCAAGCGTAGTTCACGCTTGAATAGTAAATTATGTGGATCCAAGTAAACCAAAACAGGACTCTACATTATGTAAATACGGTTGTCGTCTTCCGAAATACACGTATCAAAAAGGTGAATGTAAAGTTTAAAATTAGATTATACATTTTATCTCGAAGAATAAAAAACTATTACAAGATTGAAACAATATGCTTTTCTTACAGATCGCTTGTGCAACATGATTCATCTTAAAATTAAAAAAATTAAAACGTAATTATATCCATTCAAAGTAAATTTTTGTTAGAGTTTTTAGTAACAAAGAGTAGAGGCTATTATAAGCAAAGACTTAATGTAGATAAGTACTCCACAACTACGTAATCTGTATAACTTACTACAACTTAAATAAGCCACGTTGATTATATATATAAATAAAACTATAAGTATATATTTTAAATATAATTAAATGATGATTTTTTAAACTAACTATTAAATTAAGATCATTTAAAAATATAGAAATTTCTATAACATTTATAAGTGAATTTAATACACACAATATTATACTTCTTATGCACATGGGCATGGTAAAGTTAATAAATCCTGAGTATTTTTTAAGATACTAAAAAGGTTATTATGATATTTTGAAAATAATGTTTATCTATAAACTATTGAAATTAAAATATGTAATGCAAATAAATTACATTACGTTTAAGGATAATCGATGTATTTTGTTAAAGGACGATCCAATAAAAATTTTTAAAAATAAAACAAAATACAAAAATATAAATATTTTATAAATTAATCAAATACAAAATTCAATCATAAATAACATTATTTATTTTTTTAGTAAAATTCTAATCATTTTTTACTAAACTTTTTTCGGATTTTTGTGTGTGTTACTTAATGTATTAATTTCTCAATCTATAGATTTCGCTACGTCGTAGTCGATAATTTCGTACAATGTACGACACCTTCTAAGTGATATACCTTTATTGACACTTAAGTAACCCAAAATACCATAAATTAACCGGTTATAGTACGGCTCCGAAGAAATCGATATTGCTACCTTAGCTGTTTAGACTTTCAATCCTCAACGACCATAAATTAACCGGTTACAGAATGGATTTAAAGAATACAGTTAAACGTAGGACTACCTTCACTGTTTAAACCTTAAATCCTCAACGACCATAAATTAACCGGTTACAGATTAAATGCAAAAAATACCTACGGTAGAACTGCGTGGCTACTTAAACAAAACAGATATTTTAAATGGTCCGCAGAAACACTCTAATTAAAATTGTATAACAAACATGAAATAAATTACAAAATAAAAACACTTAACCCGTACTACGATCCTCACTGTCACTTCTCATGCACAATCGTCGTCGCTACGCTCTCGCTGAATATCTTAACAACAGGATTCCCCAGTGCCTCGACGACAACGAGACTCCTCGTGCGTGAGCGTGCGGTGATCTTATACAGCAGAATATTAATATCACTTCAGTACATCTTACTAATAATTATTTTCTAAAAATAATCCCACCTATATTACGTATATTTTAAATAATACTTTATTGCCAATTGTTTGCAATATACGATTATAACAAAATTAGCAAAAAAAAAAAAAATTATATATGCCTATATCTATACATCAATACAAAATCAATAGCTCAGCTCAAAATGTATAACAAACATATTGTTTAAAGGAAAATATCATTAATTAATTTAATTAAAAATGTGTTAGAATGCTGCTTAAACCTAGAAATTGTAGTAAACGAGTATTAATCTAACGGAGAATTTACTGAAGGTATTTATAAAAATTAGATAGGTATTAAAAAAAAAAAACCTAAATCTACGTGTGTAGTTAAAATCATTTGAAAATAAATATTTGATGAGTAATACATATTTATAAGATTGAGATATTCAACAATCGATTTCAAATATAAAGCTTAATTAATTTTATAATATGTATCTACTATCTAGTAAACGATGAAATGTTAATCAATGGAATAATGCAATTCAGTCGTATTGCAATTGCATTACGCGTGGTAATATATTTTTAAATGACTGCATGTTGTGTCTCAATGTACCCTTTTAATGTATATTGCATCCCGTGTATTTTTGGTACATATGCAAATTGTGTCCCAAGTATTTTTCATAATTTTAAATGTATGTTTTCATTTATGTATATATATTTTCCTTCTCATTCTATCACATTTAGGACTGTCAACACACTATTCTAATATTGATATAAATAAAAATATTGATTTTTTAAACTTTGTATTCATTTTAATGTTTTATATCATTTATTTATTATTATTTAAATCTTTTATATTTTTATCAATTAATTTATTAATTATAATAATTAATATTTGATACTTTTATATTTATAGTTATATCTCATAACTTATAAGAACTATATTGAATCCGGTAAAATGTTTAATGGCAATATTTTCACTAATTTAATTTGAGTTATTTTTTTTTAATAAACCCTTCTTTTCAAATCCTTAATATGTTTCAAGAACCCTGACTTTTTAACGCTATCACTTTGTATATATTTTTTAAATATCCATAAAATTAAAAAAAATTGGGTAAAAATTAAATGAATTATTTAATTTTCTATGGAATGATTCGCAATAATTGTTTGTCATGCGTAATTCCAATAATAAATATTCAGCGAATATTTCTGATGGAAAGTTTTTTGTATATGGTTTTTATAATAGTCTTGAACTCTCAGGTAAATAGTGATTTTATAGCCATAATGTCTTCAGTAAAATAGTTTTCAATATCTTGTGGATTTAAGAAAGTAAGTTCAAAAAAGAGATGCAAGAAATTGCTTATTCCAGTATTTTTTTATATACTCGGGTACTAAGTTCCAGCTGTTGAATTTTCTGTGTCAACTTTTACTCCTAGGTAAAATCTATACCTCTTTACGTGAATAAAAGGCCAAACAGTATTTTTGAACAGCATGCATAGCCTTTTAAAATTTCACATACATTCGAACAAGGTTGAATTGCATGTTATTTATTATTTTTTTTTTTTTACATTCTTCTACTAAATGTTGAAATGCATCGGTATAACAATTAGTTGACTTTAATGATCGAAAAAATAAATAAATGGTTTATAGCTATTATTCACACACCATAAATAGTTAACAGTTTATAAAATAACTTTTGGAAAATTTGTGGTTTTTGATTATGTTCATTAAAACTTTTAATTGCAAAATAAGGACTATTCAATTTTGCAAAGCACTTACACGGTTTAACAGTGCAACACCAATGTTCAGTATCATTTTTTCAAAACTTATCAAACGATATTTATGACCGTCAATCAATTCTAATGTTATATTTTTTTTTCACTTTTCATTGTATTGTATTTTTCACTATTATTTTTTAAATGAAAAATATCACCAACTTATCGTATACTTGTATAAAAGTGTTATCAGTGAACCGACATGTGTTCATTGTTCATACTATGTACTGTTGTAGTACGATAATAGTAACGGATTTTCCGTCGGATGCAATTATGTTATACATGACAGAAACACGGGTTGCAACTTACGTATGTTATTGTCGGGACTTTTTTACGGGGAAAAAACTAACATTTGCCGATACTTTTTGTATGAAATATAATAAAAAATTCAGACTAAGTATAAAGTCAAACATTAATTAATTTATATCAAATAGTATTCAGTCGAAAGCAATTACCTACATGTTTTAGAGAAATAAACAAGTGAATAGAAATATAGATAACAGTAATTAAACAAGTGTCCACAAAACAAAAGATTTCTAAACACTAAGGAAAAGAACAATTATACAATTCTATAAAATATGAAGAAAAAAATGAATTAAAAATGTAATTTATAAATATATATCAGACAAATGATTAGCATATTATAATTTTTACCGTGCACACAAATATTAATTAAAAATATGAAAAATACGTTAAAAAATATAATTTTATTTCATGAACGGTCCTTCTATGATCTAATTATGCAATACTTTGGTTGTTAAGGTGCACTTTGTGGAAATTGAATCGATCAAGTACACCAAAAATAAGCGTTGTGAATTTTGGATACGGAACACGGGCCGTGGTTGGTTACACGCGCCTTACCACTCTTTGCCGGAGAACACAACGTGCTGGTATCATCTCCAAGCCACTCCAACCGATGTCGCGGCTGCCGGATATCCGGTGGATCGTGATTCCGGCTCCGGTCCCAGGTACAAGGTATGGGTATCCGTACTCAAGTTTTACGTGACTGGTCCTCAGACTAGGGACTGCACTACTAACCTGATGGTTTGGGACGGAAACTTTTCTTGCCATCCATTCTGGTAAGTTGAACTTTTTGGTATTGTTATTTATTTTTTCATTTCTACAAGTACCTATCCGGGGCTTTCACGCAGTTTTGTATATATAATAATAACATATACCCGCTCGTCTCTTCATCCTTATTGTAATATTATATCATTAACAAGTGTCTATTGTATGTGATATATTCCTGCCCGTTCTACATAACAATATAATATTATATTCATTTTTAGATAGAAGTTATAACATTTTTCATTATAACTTATGCATGTTTTATTTTTATTATTTGTATTAATATTATGTGTTATCGTTTAGTGATTCGAGAAACGCTTCGTCGTCCGCGTACCAGCACAACAACAGTACGCTGTTGGCCAACTACTGTCCCGGCCAAACGCCAAGGTCTTGCGATCATTTCCTGTTGACCCGACAACAGCGTCCGTGCACGCTATCAGAAAGTTTTCTGTCCACGTCCCGGTCGCTTACAGTCCAACTGAACATACAGCACGCCACGGCTCTCAGGTAAGACGTCTATCGTATACGATAAACACATCATAATCAAAATGTGTGTGTATAGTGTACACCGTACACGCTATGTTTTTGTCGTTAGATTGATGAATGATGAGTGGTTTAGACCTTTTACTTATGTAGTAAAAGTTTAAGTGATCGGTGGTGGTGGTAGTGTTTGTACAGTATACATAGGCGATAGCGGAGGCTAACGACCGTTTTTACGCAGACATTATTTTCCACAGACCGGTATCGTTTAAAGCTCTCTACGAATTCGTCGACTTGTACCAGGACGGAAGCTCGTGGCCTGAAACCGGAAGCTTGTGCTCTAGGATTTTTCGAAGGCCCACACACTCGCCTTCTAGTACGATACCTATCCGTTCACCGAAAAATATATTTTTTTACGGAAGAGGAGGCAATAAAAACTTAAGGTAAATTTAATGCTTAATATTACATTTAGCCATTCGAGCACTACCTATAAATTATGTATGAATGTTACCTATACTATATGCGTAGACGTATGATATACTTAGGTACGCAATTGTATTCAATACACCTATCCACCCCATCCACCCTACACATGAACAATGCCTAAAATATATCATTGTTAGTCTTATAATATCTTTCGAGTTTAAACAATACAAATAGTACCTAACGTATATATCTCTGGTTTTCATTATCTAAAACTCGAAAATTTATTGGTTCATCTGACAAGAGGTTTTATTGTTCGAGTTATCAACTTTAGATATTTTCATCACCGGTACAATTCCAAGCACCAAGACATTTGGCATATTTATCTGATATATTATAAATTATATTTAGACTGTTTTCACGACCGTACAACAATTGTCCGAACGGGAACAATAATCATTTATATTACATTTTATTTTAGATGCTAAACGTATAACTTAAATAAATGTACGTTTTCTCTGTTCTTGTTTGAACAACTGTAATCGTATATTTATATTGTTTGCGTTCATGATGCTAATGCTAATGTGCTAATGTATTTTAACTTAAGGTCGCAAATATTTATTTTGCATTCCATTATCGTACAAAAATGTATGGTAAGTAGTCTTTAAACGGGCTTAATCATAAATAGTAAATAATGTTTGATATTCTTAATTTTTGTTTTTGTCTAAACTTTATATAATATGGAATATAGATTATATTTAACGTTGGTATAAAATTTAATTTTTAATTTTTAAATTAACAAAATATTCTAATTGATTTCAAACCGTTTAAATCCGATTATTCCAAATTACTCATCGATAAAAATACAAAAACATCAATAATTTAACGGCGTGGATCATGTTTTTTAAAACTATTTTTAACGTTTTTATAAAGTTGCATATTCAGACTGGAAGGACAGCCCGGCGACGTGGCTAAAGTGACAATACTGTCGATCGGCTCAGGTGACCGGAGTTGCTATAGCCGTATGAACAAAGATCGAGGTACTTTACAGTGCGTAGGCGATATCGGATCGTCTCTGAGAGTTCTGGACGAGGTAAACGGTCCAAAGACCATGCTGGTGCCCAGACACTGTTTGTGTTCGACCAACGCGTCCCTGTTGCCGTACTCGTTCGTCACGTTGGGCTCGAAGGCATCGATGGTGTGGGATGTGTTCAACATGAACTCCACCGAAGACTTTCGGCTTCACTACTTCGAGGCCACCGTTCAGTTCGTCAGGAGAGAGGTGGTGCCGAAACGCTGCGAGGTGAAGAGCAACCTGCTGACTGGACCTGGCGGTCATTTCACGTTCCATTCGCATCACAACGTAAGGACCGATGGTTATGCGCTATACTGAAATGCGCTCTATAACCTTTTACAATACACACCTTTTGGCTTTTAGTCTATGTTTATATATTACGAGTATATTGTCGACTGGTGTAGTTAAATTCGTTTGGCGTTGCGTGTCAGTCGTCTTGGCAAAACAACGACAATTATTATTGTATCGTTTGCGTTTCAGACCACGTGCGAATCTCACTTTGTCATACTCACGCAGCAGAAGTACACCAACAGTTATCTGTACGCTAAATTGCCCGGACTAGCGATGCCGGATTCGTCGCACGCGGTACCCAACAACACACAACACGTACACTGCCCGACCAACAATCGGTTCATAGTGCACGCCGGCGACACGGTTCACACAGTCGTTTGTCCGGACCCGTACTACACAGTTGAGGTTTGGCACAAATAAATCATATATTTATAACTTATAACATAAAAATCTATGATACTCATCGGATTATACATAAAAAAAAAAACCAAAGTGCGGCAGTCAGTTATGAAGAAATTTGATGTAAGTTCGTGAAACAAACACACAAATCGTTCTATTTGATCTATTTCAGTGTGACCACAAAGTTCTTTTATTCATCAGAACCCACTGTCGTACCTAGTATAATATCATAATGTTATTTTCAAATACTGAAAGAACCAAAAGTTTATGATCACTGTGTTTTCAGGTGTTTTCAGATGGATGGCACACCAGAGACGTCATGTCGAATTCTTCACGAGACATTGTCATCGAGTTCATTCCAATCGATCCGGGCTCGTACACAGTTTCTTGGATACAACTTTCGTCCAGGTATTTTTAATTCTAGTATTTACGTAACCAGTTTCATACATTAGTTAAATATACCTAATCATCGTTATCATTAAATAGTGGTTAAGGCTTTAAATTTTAATATGATTTCGTGTTTGCCACAAAGTACGGATTTCTGACTTAAGACCCACGCGCATTAAGCTATAGATTAATATTAATAAATTACAAATTTACAACTAGGTAACGACTTATTGATATTGTATTATGTATTATACACTTTAAACCCGAGCTATGGCACAAACAACAATACAAGGTAATACCTAGTGAAACAAAAGTTGTTTTAACAAGTATACATTTTATGCATTTTTATTAAAACAAAATTTATTTGACGAAAATATCATTTCAATACGTCGTGTATAATATATTAATATAATGTATTATAAAAATATAAACTATGAAATATAAGTTAACCGTTCATATAAATACAGTCTCGGAAAAATAACAGCTGTCCTAAAATGTTTGTCATTTAATTTTTCTATAAATTTTAAAATGTTATGTGATATTTTAAAATAAAATAAATCTTTTGCACCAAACAATACCCAAACTACGTAATAGATGTGGTAAAATATGCAACACTGGTTGGGTAACGTTTCAAAATATCTCATGAATTACTAACAAACTCTAATTGGGACCTAGGGACTCGTTTGACTAGGTCGTTAAAAAATTATTCCTGCAAGCACTATATTCCTTTCAGATATACATAATATATAATAAAGTGTTTCCGCACCATATCATAAAGGAGGCCTGTAAAAAAGTAATAATAAATAAATCTCGGTTAAACAATCGATAATATTTCGTTTGTTTTCTATAAATATTTTTACTAAAAAACAATGTTAATATTTTATTTTATGAAAATTTTAAATAAAACATTATGAAATTACCTAAATTTTATAATATAATAGTTAATTATTATACAGTACAATTAATATACCTGAATATTATTAGGTGCTGTTTTAACGGAAATACACTTGTCTCGTATTTTTTCTTTATCTATAATTTTACGCTCAGCGCACTGTATCGATCTCGACAAAAGTGCAAAAAATATATTATATTATATCTACAAGAACATACAGTATGGGGTTAGAGAGACTTAGTCGACCTCAAAACCGTAAAAAAAGAAATATACTACTTGTGTAATGCGATTGACTCGTACATTATGGATATAACAAAGTCTGCGATATACCCTTATTATATAATGCCATGCGTATCGCTTTTACTATTTCCTGTTTTACAAAAAGCACAAAGTGACAATTTTTTTCTTCTTACAAAATGTAATTTTATTTTTATCGTATACCTCTATAATACGACAAAGAGATTTAAAACAGTATGTTTTAAAAACGACACGATCTCTGCTACAAATAATACGACTGAGACGAAACAATAATAAAAATGCTCATGTAAAATTATAAATATCAACTATAGTTCGCTCTTATAGGCTTAATTATATTATGTTTTAGTTTAAATTATGATCATTTTAAAATTGCAAATGTATTGTACCTACATTATTAAATTCTAAGTAATAACTTAGTATTAGTATACCTAATTAGTGAGATAAAAACACTAACAGAAACGCGTGTTCATAATAACAGATACCGCTTTTCTACCTTTTCCACTCGATAACCAAATTACTGTTTGAACATAAAATATTTCAATGGTTATAATTTTAAATTTCGTAAATTATGAATAATCCCGATGAGTTAAAAAAAAAAAATGATTAATAAAATATATTTATTGAAAACAAATGTATGTATATTGCATAGGTACACTTATATTATATATATGAAATTCAAAAAGCGTTGGGACCAGAGCTGCAAAGAGGCTGCGTTTAGTTTGCTCTGAATGTGACCCTGCATTGTTCACATAAATTTTATTCGTTTTTATAATTGTGTAAAGCTCGTAAAAAAATACTCAGGCCCGAGCACCGACCTAAGATGTGCCTCGGCAATAGTGAATACTTATTGGCAGTAACGATTTTACGGTGGGTTGCCCTTCAACCCCTGAAAATGTTATGTAAATACACGATACGTAACTATAATAGTTATCGCGCGCGTGGTCATAAAACGTGAGACGTCTTTCAATAGGAAACATTTTCGCTCCCTATCATCCTTCCCCTCACTTTGGGCGTATCGTTAGGAATCCCCCCCACCAAAAAAAAAAAAATTTTAATTTACGTTATCGTATATCGTTACAACCGTTTTGTGTAATTTTTTTTTCCATGTCTATTGTTTCCGGAATGGAAAAATAGGATCCGAGCCGACGGACCGTACTGCCACAGCCAATGCCCGGAACTGGACGCGTGCATCAACGAGTCGCTATGGTGTGACGGCGTGGAACACTGTCCGTCCGGTTACGACGAATCTTTCGGGTACTGCATGCACCTGCTGTACACGCACCTGGTGTACAGCATCGCGCTAGCCGTGGCCATCGTCATCGTGGCCGTGTCGTCGGGGCTCACGGTCCTATGGTTCCGGCGGTTCCGCACGTCGTCGTCGTCGGCCGCGGCCGGCTGCCGGAGCGCGTCCGCCAAGTCCGCCGAGACGGAAGCGGTCGTTTCCGGCCGCGACGTGGTTTACTGACATAAGGTCAACGACGTAGTGCACTACGTCGAATACGATCGCGTCACGACCGTCTGATCGGCTGCAGGCTAAGCAGAGGGCAAGCGACTAACGAACGATAAATAGTTTTCGTCATTACCGTCATTATCATCATCATCGCATCACACGTGCCTCTTATTATACATTTATAATAATTATAAATTATAATAATAATATACCTTCACTAATTAATTATACCGTATAAAATTTGCCTTAGCGCAATGCCTGGTCTACACGTACTTTGGCAAGGATACTGCAATCTATAAAAGTTTTGTCGTATACCGACTTGCAGTTATTGAAGAATCTGTTAGGTAAGTTATATAATATAGGCAATAGGCATATATATAGCGTCTCACGCCCGGACGGAAGTTCGATGGGATGGAATTTTATTTTTTGAGCATCGGTGTGTCACCCAACCCCCGGCTAACCCCTCTCGCGCCCGACTAGCTTGGCGTTTTTCGTGTGAACCGCTCTATAGCTTGTGCCAAGCCTGCAGGATAATAGTAAGCCAGGATAATCACCTGCAGAAGTACTATCATGCATTCATGCGGTATCCTAGCTCGAAATGCTGGCTTCGTGTAGACCGGACATTAAGGAGAGACATTTATTATTATTATTTTTTGTACGTTTATAGGGAACAAAAAAAAATCTGATCTGAAAACGCCCTTTGCGGGTTTGGCCCGTTTATGGCACCCCTGTAAATCGTGAAGCGTGCTATGTAATACTGGTACAGCGTTTTCGCTACGGTACGAAATTTGGTGATTTAACTCGACCACCGAATACCGCAATTCGAGACCAACACACGTCGTCGAAGTATCGAATATTTTTGGGAAAAAAAAACATTATGTCACGTGTCATGAGAAAATTACTTGGTTTAAAGGCGTGCGACTGATGTTGTACGTATATACTTCGTTATTATTTTATTCTCTCTCTCTCTCTCTCTCTCTATTTCCAGTCCAAATCACATGGTTCGCAGAATTCGGGCAACGGAGTGCCAACGCCTCCTCATATACCCGTCCCACGCCACCCAAAGCCAATATCAGCCCTGACCAGCGGCGCGTGAAATCGACGTTATTGCTCGGTCCAAACATATATTATCTGACCCGACCTAGTTAATTCTTTTTACGCCATAGACACCGCCGCCACCACCGCTGTTCAACGGTCACCAAATTTCGATCGTAATTTTCGGGCTCGTAAAAACAAAATATTCGAACCGTAAATATCGTTATTATTATACGTATACGCTGCGCGCTCTCTTTAGACGGTAGCCGGTGGATAAGTGCGGTATTGAGGTAAGGGTGTATATCTCTATATATATAATAGCGGCAAGTTTTTTTTTTTTTTGCACTTTTACGCGAAAATCTAATATTGTCTCACAAACACGAACCCTCGAATGTACGAAAGTAATATAGTGCGATACGTACATTACATATACCGGTTACATAATAATAATAATAATAATAATACCACCTATGTCGGTACAACTTCCCCTAGTTGTACTACCTTCAGACCAGAACGAAACTTTCTACTTGTATACATCATTAATTCATAACACACGCAGTGATTTTTTCATCACTAAACTGTCATTTTTTCGATGAAAATATTTCTTTTTTTACTTTTTGTTATCGTTGTATAATCTTTAAAATTATTTTAATATTTTAAACTACAATATACATTTTGAATATCATATTATTCTCAACCGAGAAACAATTTTCCAGTGATTTCAATGTATGAAAATCGTACATTTTCGAACCAATATAGCTAATTGAATATCGAATATTTATATACAGATGCATGGAATAGAATGGTAGGTACAAGGTAGGATACCCAGCAAATTGTCCGTGCACTACTCGTCTTATTTAAACCTTAATCAGGTAGAAATTTATAAGAATTTTAAGTCTTGTTCACGGTTCGAAGTTAGATTTGAAAGTATTAATAAAATTCCGCTCCAGAATATGAAATTAAAATAAAAGTGATGATTTAAGAAATTCATATTATAAAATAATATTTTCAAAAACACGCACGTCAACTAAACAAATGACAGTTATTTTGTGATTAAAAAAATAATCATTTCCTTATATATATATATATGTATGTAAGTATACATAAAATGTACAGGCTTTTACGTGTTTTCGATTAAATATAGGTACCTACGTATGTATATTTCCTATAACACTTATACAACGTACATATTATTATTATTTCGCGTTTCATTTGGACCGAACCGCAAAGAGCTAATAATTGGAAACCTTTGAAGAGCGCGAGTATATTGTAAGAGCATTTATACTATTACCAGTTATAGAGCTTATCGCGAAGATTTACTAATTTATAAAATGGTGGTATAATTGAATGTACCTACACATTAGATCTCCCGACTCCCACTCTCACATTTTAAACTAATTAGAAAATTGTACATGGCTATTACTTGCTATAAGTAGTAGGTACATATTATAAGTATATAGCCTACACGTGGTACGCGTGTAATTTTCGAATACTTAGATTTCGATTATATTTAATAGTCAAAAGGTATATTATTCCTCTATTCCCTTATAAATTTTGTTTTTCAAATAAAAACCATAATTTTTTAATGTAGTACTGTATTGACAATGCATCTAAATCGAAATGCAAATCAGTAATTTCTGAGTTATTGAACTTTTTGTACTACCTAGGAAATAAGGATAATGGTTTTACATAAAATAAATGTAATATTTTTATTTTTATTTTAGTTAGTATATATCATATATTCAGATGATTATAGAGAATTTTTTTCAATTACATAATTTTAATTCATATCTTCTATAAACTTAATATCATACATTAGTATCATCAATTACTCAGGAACTACTTGTAAATTATTAGAACTTTGAATCAAAATAGGTATAATATTTTAAAATTTATAATAAATATTATACAAAAATGATTGTCCTCAAATTAAAAAAATAAATACCTCAACATAACAATGCTATTACATACAATATACCTAACATTTTTAATATGATCATTAGGTAAAGGTACCTACTTAAAAATTATAAAATAAAAATTACATTAAATCCATTATCGAGAGGGAAAATTTTCTCAAAGGGGGTAAGCATGCTTAGAGGAATCGTTCTGTGGTTATAGGTTTTGTGTGCGCATAGCTACAACCCTTGGAATCATATTTTGTCTGTATTTATGACTTCGGAACATATATACAATGCTTAAACAATATGATTACGAATTTCTTGTCGTTGAAATCCATTTGCCATTTCTATGTTCTTTTGGATATAATTTTAGGATTATTGATTTGTTAAACCCTGCAAAGTCTGCATCACACAAATACATTCGTATCGTTGAGGATGTTGTACACTTTTACAAAATATAAAAGTATTTAAATAACTTTTTTGTTAAATAGTTTTAAGGATATCAAAGAAAAAGTCGTATTATTGTTACAGGCAAAAGCAGAATTTATTAATAATATTTATTATTCGTTTCGTTTCGTTTAATGATACACTTTATTCTTAAAAAGTTTTTTTTTTTTTTTGTAATAAATAATTGCCTTTAAAATGTGTTCACGGTATAGTCATTACACAATAGTAGCATAATATATGTAATGATATACATATATATTTTTTTTAAGGTTTTTTTCGTAAGTTTAATTATCTAATCCTATTAGTCTTAATCTCAATATATCTATTTAACGTTTGTCCAATGCTCTAACGAAAACAAGTCAAATGTTTTCCGGGTTTATTAAGATTTGTTTTGTTTTTGTAATTTACACTAATGGGTTTCTAAAATCTATCGTTTGCGCATTATACTTTAAAGGCGATTACGATAAATAGAAAGATAGGTTAGTTATACACACATCAGTGTCTCAGTGATCAGTATGTAGCATGCACGAGGATAATGCACATGCGTTTGCGCAAACTGCATTAAGCGAATAATAATAATTAAGAAAGGCGAGTTGAATGTTTATATAATAAAGAGGGATGAAATGAACGTCTAGGGGAAAATCGATCTGGTATAAAATAATCTGAAGACTGTACACATATTTTATAATTATGGTTTTTCTGTTTTGGGTCACTTCGGGGTATTGACTGAACAACCGATCTTAAAATTATACGAATGTACGACATGTAGCCCGATATAGGTAACGATGTAGGCCCGATAACTTTAAAGGATTGAGGTTTTACTAAAAATTAAAACGATTCAAAACTGTAAAAAAAAAAAAAAGTAATAAATCCGGCTTTCTGTATAATATACCTAATACGAAAAACCTAATATGAAATAATTATGCGTTTAAATCTAAGTCATACATAAAAGCAATGTATTTTGATAAGCAATTTGTAAAAATAAAACTAGTCGTTAAGAGTTCATTCGTTTTTTTTTTCGCGTTACGAATTTTAATATGTTAATAGAATGTTTTCATATACGTTTTAAATTGTAGACTAAAACACACGCTATATAATTACCTACTGCGATGTTTAGCAATAACAACCGATTATTATACACACGCACATTATGAGAAGATGTCAACGAGCACTATATATTTGTTTTTTCTCTTCGACACTCACGCAAAACACTGCAAATTTGCGTTCAATACAACCAATGGTGTGTTGTTAACCCTATACTATTAAAGTGAATTGACCTTTTGTCAAACTTACGAGTTTTGAAGGATTATTTGTGTTTTTACGTTTGCATTTTTATGGTATTTCAATTTTTGTCGCGGTATATCAGTGCTTCTCAAACTTTTTTGTCATGCCCCCCCCTAAATTTAATGTGAAACTGTCAAGGCTCCCTTAATCAAAATCATTATTTAAAATCAATATTTTTAAAAAGAAATAAATATTTCACGGCCCACCAGTCATATAGCCACGGCTCCCTAGGAGGCCGCGGCCCCCAGTTTGAGAAGCACTGCGGTATATCGTGTACGGTCGTTTTAAAATGTTCGAAATATCGTAAAAATCCGATATGCACACACAGATAATGTTCTTAACTTTAAACTTAATCGTTCACTCTAATCTTAAAGCTCAAAAAAACAAAAAATTGGTTCGAATGAACTCAAAATATTTCTGTATGTTGCGTATGGGTCAAAGATATAGGAGAAAACAAAGTATATAGTGTCTTGACGTTTTCTTGACAATTAAATACATAACACATAATATTATGTGCATATATTTCATACATATTATATATATATATACCTATATACTAAGTACTAACTGTCACCCGCCACCCGCTCGGTCCGCCCCCCGTAGATAGTTGTTTGAAAATTGTAGGGCTGTTTCTTTGTTTTATAGTTATTTCGATCATAAAATAATATTAAGTGTACCTACATACCGTGATCCCTGTGCCACATGTAATTCAAGTCATATACTTCCTCAATATTTATGTATTGTACACTTACTGCCCTCACCTTATTTATATGATTATATAACGCACTTCAGAAATCCACACCGCAAAGTGTGCCTATACAATAATTTGAATAATTAATATTATAAGACATAAAATGTACCACAAGTGTCCACAACAATGTATACTTACACATGCAATAACACGTAATAATATGTATTATGTATTTAAATGTACCTATAATGTTTTTTAATAGGTATTGCGGCATTACACATATATACCAGAGTGCATTATAATATATAAGCATATATGTAGTTGTTTTGATTTTGACATTGTTATTATTCCGAGTAAAATGTTTAATCCAGAGTGCTTCCAGGTGTTAGTGATACTGTGTACCTTTACTCGTGGACAAAAACTGTGTTAAATAAATAGGTATATATTTTTTTAATTGATATATTATTATTATAAAAAATATTGATAGGAAATAATATTTTCGACTTATTGACCGACTAAAGATTATGTAGTGTGTTTATCGATACTGAACATATCGTTAATGTTTCGTTATGTTTTAAATAAATGTTACGTACACTGTTGTAATATTGTATAGATAGTTAGGTAAATCAAATTGTTATATATTATATTGTTGTACCTACCTACGCATCATTTATTACATTCCGGTGAATTATATTTTCGTAGTAAATTACCGATTATTATATGTTGAGTACGACCAATGACTGTATTATAATATAGCTATTATTATGTTATGTTTATATATATGACATTAATCTTACCATAATATTATCGTAAATTGTATAGGACCTGACGACTTGTATAATATGTATTATGTACCTACTTACCTATTTATGAATGATGATTAATTTTGGTTTTGTTTTGTATCCTTTTTTTTTTTTTTTTTTTTAATTATCGTTAAACGTTTAAATTCTTTTTCTATATTAAATATATTTCACCATCTTAACATTATTAAACAAAGAAATAGATAGATTGCATTGAATGGATTTACCTTTAAAATGTAATTTAATTAAGTATTAAATTGCCCATGAAAAAAATACTCTGTTTATGAAAATAATATCTCATTAGAAATTGAGTTAGTAAATAAAATAGTTAAAAGACAAAAGTACCTATAATAATTAATAGCAAATATAATATAACATTATATTATAGTATACATACCTGTACCATACTATTAATATTATAACGTTTACTTTTAAAATCTTGTACAATAATATTTTGTATGAGATAAAAAATGTCGACGTTATACCATTTTATATTAATAATAATGGTCATTGAAATTAAGAACATGTATAATGTATATAAGTATTATATTATTTGTACATTCACTTGTTAAATATTCACTTAAATAATCGTTATTTTTCATATAATATTAAAAATTATATTATTAATTATTATATAGACGAAATCAAAATTGAAATTTATTGTTAATTTTATATTTATATATCTTCAATTTGTTATAACTTAACCAATTTTATTATGATATATAATTAAACTGTAAATATACATTGGTATTATCCATAGTATATTATGTAAAAATAAAAAAAATAAATTGTTTCATTGAAACATTAAATAAAATACATATAGAAATCTATTTCATGAATGAAGTGAATAGTTCCTATTGACTACCTATATTCTATTCTGTGATTATACCAAATAATCCATTACATTATTCTAACATATGAAGATACACTCAGGGCTGGCTCAAGACCTGGCAAAACCGGGTCATCTGGGGAGTCACAAAAACGAGGGTGTAAGACCCCCAAGAAGTCTAAGGGTGTCTAATGTCTATCCTTTCATTTAGTATATTGTTAAGCCAAAATCTTTATCATTTATATAAAACTTCAAAAACCTTAATACTTTTGTTAAGTACCTAGAATAGATAATAGTATTTAAAGTAACTCATTTTATATAAAAAAAAAAAAAAATGGCAAAAAAATCCTGTAAGATAATGCACTTTAAGGAGCAAAACAAACTAATTGTAAACAAAATTAAAAACAACTATAGTAGCACTATATGACAAAAATAAATGGGAAGAGATCATTTGCAAATAGCAATTGTAACACTCACTTAGCAACCATTATAATTTTTTTTTTTTTAATGGTCTGAAAACTATACTATAATGAAATTATTGTAACACTAGTTATTACCTACCTTAGTTAAATGCATTTAAAAAACAAAAATTATTAAATTATTTTGTTATTTGTTTATACCTTGTAACCATTTAAATAATAATAAATAATAATTGAAAACGTATTAATAAATAATATATTTATTAGGTACCCAAACTTAATATTTATAAAAATACTAGAAGTAAATCAGCCTTTAACTATGGATCACGTTTCTTGTAATATCAGTTATTAATTGGAATTTCTTCCTTGTATTAACCGTATTATAAAAATAATATTAATAAAATTATTAATTTATCCACATTACAGTAATGTAAAAATATTATATAATATGCAATCTTAGTATACAACACTAACAATTTAAAAACTATATATATATTTAATCACTCATTAAAGACTAAAGTCATTATATTATATTTTTATTGACTTTTATTTTTACAAAAACTGATTAGCCATTCATGAATGTCCATTTTTCCATTAAATATGGCTATCAAATCATCAAAATAAAATATATAATATTAACATTGGTATACATTTGTATTTATTAATCTATTATTGTTATAAACAATTTAAATATAATGGAATGGTAAAATAATTTAGGTTTATCAGATATACTGACCATGTAATTGGAAAATATAAACAATTATATATAATACATAATACATATAAATAAATACAGTACGTAAAATTAAAATTAATAAAACTTCACCCATCTACATTTCAATCAGTACAATAATGGTAATACAAAAACAATTTAAATTCAATCAATATTTAAGAATATTTATCATATAAGATGGATTTTTAACATTTAAAAATTTAAACGTCAAACCATTTACTGAAAACCCTCAATTGAACATAATAATATAACATTAAATAAATTATTGTATTTATATAAATTATTTAACTTACTAAATAACAATTTTTTTGACTAGTGTTGTCAAGTAACAAAAGTAGGAATTTGTCAACATTTTAAATGTATTGCAACTTTCCAAAAAAAAATGTCACAAGTTGTTTAAAATATCATTTTATTTATATGATGTATTTACAATGTTTCTTAAAGGTAGAGTAAAGGTAAAGGAATTAGTTATAAATTATAATGAAATGGTTCAAGTTGGCCAAAATATATATAGTAGAATCCGCTTAATTGGGACACATTGGGCGGTAACCTATTGTCCCCATTATCTAATTTTCCCGATTAACCGAATAACTAATACAAGGATACATTTGTTCAGGACTATGCAATCTGTCTTTATAAAGCGGTTTTCCCCTTTATGTGGTGTCCCAAATAAGCGGATTCTACTGTATATCAGATATTTAAAAATACTTATATATAAATTATTATTGATTCTGTGGAATGTATGACATTACTTCTATCTTGTAAATACACCACTAATCAAAGTCGAAGACATAAATTATATTTAAATAGGTATAATATTTGGCAACAATAATTTAAGTAAAGAGCTAATAACAATAACAATCAATAATAACAAAGAATATCAAAAAAAATAGTTACATAACAGTCAAATAAATAAAAAATACAAATTATCAATCAGTTTTTTTATCAGCTATTGGTATATGTCTATTCTTTTCGTACTTTATGTAAGCTAAAAATGTGGTCCATACCAATCCAGCAAAACTGACAAATATCAAACGATTTCTTGGAGGAATTACACAATAATTTATTGTTTGTAATACTGGCCAAACCATTACAGCTATCTAAACAAGGAAAAAAAGTGAGTTGATTAATATTAGTGATTAACAATACTATTCACGTTTGAAAATTTAATTGTCTTTAGCGTTTAAAACTATTAAGTACTTACAATTTTAACTATTATACTCATAAATTAATGACATTAATAATTAATACATAATATGTATAGTATATACACAAACTTTTACCATAATTTATGTTCAAAATATTTATTAAATATTAAAAGATTTAAACTGCTATTAATTAATAACATAATTAGGTCAATTATTTTATCTTAAAATTTAAAATCATATAAAATAAAGGAAGAAGCTTTAAAACAGCAATACTAAATAAATTATGTTTAAAGACTTCTTCCAAAAATGTATATTTAGAGGATACCAAACCCACATGTGTTATTCTCATCTTATAAACAATATAAACATACAATATAACAAATTTGCCATCACTAGAATCAGTTTTATATAGTTGGCTTAAATAAAAGATTGAATTATCAATCTAACCTAACCTAGAGGTAAGAATAATATCTAAGGCAACTTATAAGATTTTAATAATGTTTTAATTTTAAAATTTTAAAGCAACATAAAATATTACAGTTTTAAAGTGTTAATCAATTGGTTTCAAATGTCAGTACTTATCGGTTATCACAACTACCTAAACCAAATAACTGTAACCTTGGAGCAATAAAATTTTCAAATACATTTTCAAAGGGTAATAAGAGGCCAGTCATGCCACTCGCTCGGACACTCATAACAAAATCATCCCTCGATTTGCTATGCAACAACACCTAAGGTATATCAAAGGGTTAAAATACAATGTCCAAATTTTGCTAACAATGGTTGATATATTTTTAAATTATATCGTATAAAGAAAGGTAGTCGTGATAACCTATAAGTACCCAAATTTCCATAACATTAAAAACTAAGGTAATTCCCTAGATCACTGGTTCTCAACCTTTTTGGTTTTGCAGACCACCTAAAATCTAAAACCTAGATTTAGGTAGGACTACAGACCACTTTGAGTTTTGGTTCATTTAACTACTATCCTGAAGATATAATATTATTATTATACAGAACAGCAGTTGAGAAGCACTGCCCTAGATCATACTCTTACCTTTAAATTGTATAATAAGTCTTTTAACCTAATGTTAATTAAAAACACAAAATTGGTAAGCTAATATTCTATGTTAATGTTTGTTAAATGAAGAACAATACATGTGGTGTCTGCTTACAATTTATAAAAAAAAATTTGTATACCTTCCAGGTAGAGAAAAATTTTTCTTTAACTTCCATTTTAGCATCTTCTATTGTACCTCCATCCAAAAGTGTCATGAAGAAGAAAAAACTGGCCATTGCAAATGGGCCATATGAAAATTGTTCAACAACTGCCTGTAAAATTAAAAATTAAAATTAAATTATAATATAACCAACATACATATTATTATAGCATTATTAAGAGGTTATTGTCTTAAAACTTATTATAATCTTCATTTAAAATAATAACTATTTCAAAATTTAAATAATTTTTAAAACTGAACCAAGAAGTAGAATAATTAAAGTAAAAATGTATCATCGGTAGTATTAATCAAGTGTTTTTATTCAAATGTAATAACTCACAGAAAACAAATTAATGACTAATCTTTTAACTACCTTGTTTTTTGTATCCAATAAATACTATAACTATGGCCTACCACCACAAACAGCACAATCACAATTTTTATGCTGAATATAGGTAGTTGTAAAAAATATAAATGTGTGTAATATACATTATAGTTTTTTTTTATTTTTCTGATAGAAATTAAATTACTATAGGTACCTACTTCAAAATATCAAAATTAAAATTGCTATGAACATAATATCAAGATAATCATTTTCATGAAATTAAATATTTATTGTCTAATCTTATTTTTTTTTTGTTCTTGTAATGATAAAAAATTATAGTATAAATATTATATTGCTTTTACCTGTTATATTTAAGTAATCCTATCCTGACAGTTCATAAAGAAAACAAGTTTTTTAAGGCTTCTTATTTTTAGTATTAATTACCATGATATTATATCATAATATGATGTAATTAATTAGTTGATAAAAAAATGACTGGCACTTACATAAGTATATGGTTTTAGTCAATGTTTTAGTATAGTAGTATATTGAAACAAATATTAACAATAGATTTTAAATAAATTCTTTCTAATTAATGGATTTCAATGTTTCAGTCATAAAATAATTAAAATACCAGCTACCTTTCTATCATTATACAAATATGAATACAATCAAACCAATTCAATAATTTTAATAGAATTAGAAATTATAAAATTATATCATTTAAACTTGTTAGAATTTTAAAATATAATAAAAATAAAACTATAGATAAGTTCCAACAATATTGCTTAAAAGTTTTTAATTCAAATTCAATTTAAAACCTCGTTTAAAACCAAAAAATGTAAATCATTATACTAACTTGATAATCACCATAATCATTTTTAAAAGAAGTTATAGGTAAATTATCATAATAAATTTCATATTACAATTAAAATATTTCCCACAAATAAAGTATAATATAGATAACCACATTGCATTGTAGAGGTACCCATAATAAAGAATGTACTTAATGTTTAATTAGAATACTATAGATATATTACTGTACACTATTTATAAAATATATAATCAGAAATTGTAAAATATATTATGCTTAAATAGTTGAAACCATAAATTATCACTTCCAATAGGTATTCATAAATATTTTAACAGGTAATGATAACATTTATTTATTTTTTGATAAATAAGCTTAAATTGTACATAATAGTTTAGCTATAATTTAAAATATAAATTCTTGCACCTAGTAATAATATAATAGTTATGTGTTTCATTTTATGATAAAATTTTACTAATATTCATTATCCTATAATAATTTAATAAGGATATATAGCTACGAACTGAGAATGTATAATCAAATCTAAAATATACATCCAACTGAGCATTCAACTATACCTAATGTTTTATATTTTTTTTTTGATAAAAAGTAATATAGTAAGGTATCAAGCCACTAAAGGTGTACTTTTCCACAAGCCTATAGTTAATATTTACTATTTAATGCAGTAGTAAACAGGTCTATTAGTTTATTTATACTGGTAAATTCTACAATCATAAAATATTTATTAATACTTTACCAAAAAAAAAGAAACAATATTTATAATTTTTATTATTTACAATGGTCGTCATTTGTGGAAATATTATTTTACCGAGACCCATTATTCAATGTTTACCGGTCGCGGTAGCCTCGAAGAATAAGTCCAAGGGCAACATTTGCTTAAACACTAAATATATTTAAGTAAACCACTTTAAATAAAACTGAATATATATTTAGAAGTAAAATTGTTAATAATTAAATTATATTATTTAGTATCTCAATTATCTGTAATTTATAAAAAGTATATTTAATTAAAACGATGAGTAATGATTTTTTAAGTAAAATTAATTTATAATTTAAAATAAGACTCAGATAAACCTACAATTCAATTAAGTAATTTATAATAAGTAGTAATGGGAAGTTATAAACTTGTTAAATTTTATAATTACATTATTTAAATTTAGAAACTGATTACTGAGATATTGTCATACATCATATTATTTGTTATTGGATATTATGTCAAATTTAAACATAGGTAATATTTATATTAAGTTACTGTTAAAATAATCATGTTAATTCAACCCAATCTTATCAATTATGAAAATTAATAACTATTAAACACAGATATACTGACCTTAGTTATATGACTAGTGATTGTCATTGAAGGCCAAACGTAACTGGCAAATCTCATCCACGCATACAAAGTGGGTGCTACAAAGAGTCCACCATACATACTAAACTTTGCTGCCCTTTGTAAATCAATGGTTTTGTTGCCAGACGGCTCTAAGGTCTGTTGTATTAAGCTGCTCACCGGCCAGGTGACCGAGTATATGGCCACACCGCGGACGAGTCCATGTTTACTGGCTTTAAATATTTTCGACCACATAATAATGAATAACTAAACATAAAATCAATCACGATACGATCAGCTATCAGTAAGCATCAAATATTAGATTTGGCATAGGTACTTACGGAAAACCAACGATTCAATAGGCGAGTACAATTCGTGTGTAATGAAAGAACTTATCACCTGTCGATAAAATAACGACCTTCACTCTTCGGGCACTCGTCTGCACCGCGGACGGTCAATAGGTAGGTACTGACAGGATCGTAAATAATTAATTATAATAGGTACCTACCTACTTCCTATGCGAAATCACGGGCAATAGTTAGAAAAAAAATAGGGATCACGAAAAATAAGATCGAAATTACGCGGTCACAGAGAACGAATTAACAGTTACGAACCGAACCGAACCAACCGAGCGGCGGTGGGCATAAGAGTGCGCGTGGGCGAACGCCAAATCGATAACCTATATCGTTGCGAATGCGAAAAACGACGCAGACACGAGTCGTTAAGCCGCCGACGAGTCAACAACGACTACCGTCGAATAATAATAATTTTGACGTGGTTGTCTGCCGACTGCGCTCGGCGGTCGTTGAGCCCCGACACCACAGAGCAGCGAGACAGCGAGTTACTGACCGCGCCAAACGAGGACTGGCCGTCGAGCATTGAGCACCGGAACGCAGGACCGCGAACAAGGTCGCCGCCGGCCGACTGTTGAGTGGCGGGTGATATCGCCATATCGGCGGCATTCGACAATAGGCCGCCAGCGCGATGAGCCGTTATCGAACAACGACCGTTGATTAGAACCATTCATAAATCATAATTCCAACTCGTTCCGTGATAACATGACTAACTATACAAAATACAACACTGAGGTAGTAAAGATTATTCGTGTTACACGAGTCGTGTATGACAATCAAAAAAAAATTCCGTTGTTTTTATTACCTAGCCACTTGGGAGCTTTATTAGTCGGCCATCAATCATCATTATTGTATATTGTTTACTACGTATTATTCTATTCTGTATTTCTGTGGTATTATTAAATAGTAGATGTGAATTAATAGCTAAAATATAGATATGACGGACGACGGTTTTTGACAGTCTGGACCCTCACTTCTCATACGAAAATTTAACCCGTTTATGGCTTAATGTAGAACCACTATTAAACACTATAATAAGACTAGGTTTTATAAGTTTAAAAAGGTTTTGTAGTTTGATTGTTTAACGTTCATCATTATTCATTAGGTACCTATAAATAATAATACATGAGCATTTCATATTTTTGTGTAGGTATAGAATTATTAAAAATAATATCTGTCATTAGGTTGGAAAACTGTCTGAAATTCGTCTGAGAAAAATGTTTATCTTTAGACCACATTAAGTTTTGGCTTGGTTGAATATAAAATGTTGACAAAATCCACGAAAATCCCTAATTATCTTGTAAAGACGTAAAATTGTCGACATAAATACATAATTGATTTAATTTTTTTTATGTAAAGAATAACAACTCTGGATACTTAAAAATTTTACCAATTGTTTATGTTAACCTTTCCTATACATAATTTAATTTTCATAATATTTGACTTTTTCTGAGCTATTTATATAGAGTATAGACGTTTCAAATTTTCTATTTTTGTTTTCTGTTGTTTTGCTGTAAATGCCGATAACAATTATCGCTGAATAATTAATATACTTGGAAATGTAATTCGAGTTCCTAATAAGTTGTATATTTACTGTCAAAAACTAAAAAATACCGTGAAAAAAATGTTTATTATGGACATTAGTTGAAAGTAATTTAGTAATGTTAGTGGGAGCAGATAGAAAAAGATAGCAGTTTAATTAAAAAACTTAAACAAAATTATTATCCCGTGCCCCTATGGGTTTGCTATACTACAACAGATTATTGTATATTTTCTTTTCATTGTTTTAATACGTTCATTACCAACTACCGAGAACAAGGTCAATGCCTATTGCCTATAATACAGAAACGCACACACGAGTACACGACACGTTTTCAAAACGTGATTCAGTTTAGACAATGATTGCAATAAATTATTGTCCAATACTTCAATTGCCGCCGGTTTGATTTTTGATCATAAATAATAAATTATAATAATATTATAGTATGCTTATAATAAATTTATAAAATAATGCGGACAAATTTTTAACAGTAAAAGGAGTACAATCGGCTTAAAAAAAGAACTTGTTAGTTATTATACAGCAGGAGTGGCCAAACCGCGTCTCACGAGCCGCATGCGGCTCGCCACATAGACTTTTGTGGCTTGCATGCAGGGCCCCCACAAGGGGGGGTTTGATGGACCTTGAGTACAGAGGCCCGGCTATTTTAAGGGCCCGTGGATCTGTTGAAATTTATTTGTAATTTTTTTAATTTTAGCAGAAATACTTATTTTACATTAAATATTTTATGAAATATATATATTATATACACATAGTCATTGATTAATGATGGTTAATTTAATAATTAACCATTGATTACGCTAAACTCAAAGCCTGCAAAATAAAATTTTAAATTAAAAAAAATATATTAAATATAAATTAAAATATACTTGGTTTTTTTTCTTTTTTAATTTAAATAATACCTATTGTAATAAAAAATAGAAAATACATTATTAATGTTGAATTGCTTATGAATCTTGATTTTTTATAATTTACTAGCTATATTTACTATGGTATCCTGTCTTAACAGTGAATATTGGATTTGAATTAGTATAATTAAAAAACAAATATTATTCCAAAAATTGTTATATAGTCATATAGATGGTAAATTGTATTTTTTGGAGTTTTATAAAGGGCCTGGAGTCCGGACTAACATTTATTACAGGGGCCCGAAATTGTATGTGTGGGGGCCCTGCTTATATGTTATCGTAACATTTTTACAAAAAAAAAATTAATATGAATTTATGTATTATATATATAAATATATAATAATAATATATAATATAATTATAATATAATATATAATTATATATATATTATAAGGTCATATAATAATATGACCTTTTTTTAAATTTTGGCTCTTCCATATTTATTTAATACATTTGGTGACTCGCGAGACCCTCGCTGGCCACCCGTTATATAGGTAGGTAATAGCCATGCAATAGGTACATATATATATATTTTTTAAAACAATGTAGTTACTAGTTACAATATATAGACATAAATACTTATAATTATATATTTTACAAAATTTTAAATTTATAAAAATATTAAATGTTATTTTAAATAATTTTCATTACGCCAATATTTAAATAAAAATAGGTACGTACAGTTAATTACCTAATTCAGTGATTATAATATTACCAATAGGAAATAATAATATAATCATCAATTTGGCTATTGCCTATTATAATCAGAAATTAAAACCATAAACATTTTGACATTTTATGTCTTTTCTTTGGCACATAGATTTGAAAAGCGAAACAGAAATCACGTTACCGAAAAAGCGTTACGATAAATTATGTGCCTTGGCACACAGAATCAAAAAGACTAATTAGTCTGTGATAGATCGTGATTCATTTTATGTGAGACATAAAATGTCTCACTTCACTGCAGACTCGTATTGCAATATGAAAATTTTTTATTTTTTAAAATTTTTATTTTGAATACGAGTATTTTTTAGATATCAATTTCGGTTTTACCGTTATTCAAAACAGGTATGGAACTTACAAGTTTCTTTAACCTAACCGGTGTTAAAAACATGAAGAGAAACAAGTGTCACTGCAGACAAATATATTTTAAAAACCAATACAAATTCAAGATGTAACTATAAAACATGATTTTTTTTTTTTAATTTTTAATTCAAATTTACAAAATAATTTTAAAATGTCTATAATTTTGATCAATTTTTCAACATGAACTTTATTATGAACTTAAAACGCTTATTAAAAAAAATCATAAATATGCATTTTAAATATTGTTTTATCAATGGAAAAAAAATATATCCAAAAGAACAACTTATGTTACATAAGGGCCGTATTTACGCTTAGACCCGTGAGGCCCGAGCCTAGAGCGACAAATTTTGTAAGAAATGGAAAAAAAAATCATATAAATATTTACTAAATTTTTTTTTTTTTTTGGGATAGGGGCTGCATATTCAAAAGGGCCTAGGGCGGCACCTGTTCTAAATCCGGCTCTGCAGTTATGTATAATCCTGCAATTAACTTGAAATCTTTTTAAATAAGTCTAAACTTTTCTATTATCAATTAAAAATTATTAAATAACTAAAATATTAGGTAAATACAATAATACATAGGTAGGCACTTTTAAAATTTCATTATGTTTAAAAAAAGAAAATTTGACTTACAGCAAATTGTTTAAGTTTCTACTAGAAACTTACAATAAAAAATTCATTTGTTTATAAATCGTTGTTTCACACTTGAATTCCGACTTAGTAAAAATTTAAACTTTAGACGCTCATAAAAATTATTTGTCTAATTATAAAATTATATAATTTTTCTTTACATTATTTATAAATGAAAATAATTGAAATTAATTTGCAAATTTTCGGGATTTTGATCATAAATGCTTTCGTAATGCACATTGTTTGCGGTTTTTTTTTTTTTTATTGAAATTTTGTATTTAACAATTAATATAGACAATTATGTCTACATACTATGGTAATTATATAAGCAACCCAGTATTAAGAAAGAAAGAAATTGTGGCAGTAACAGATTGAGAGGAAAGTATATGGCGAGAGTCGGGAATGATGTTGAGAGAGTGAAGGAAAATTGTTTGCGAATTGCGATTACCTATTTAATATATCTTCAGGGGCTGATAGGCCTATCAGGAAATTTAGATTTTCCAGGCGGGCCCCTGTTCGTACCAAATTAAGAGGCCCCTAATTAACACGGTATTTTATATTTTAAATGTAATATATATTATATATGTAATAGGGCTCGGATTTTAAAAGCACAATAAGCAACTAAAAAAGCAGACGATTGTTTTAAAAAGGAAATGAATAAATAAAAAAAACCAAAAATTAACAATTTTTAAACAAAATTTAAAAAATTAATTCAAATTAAAAAAATAATTAACTATGTATACCCTGTTTAAGAGGAAGCCATACCTGCATGTGTTGTCTCTGTCTTATAAACGCGTAACATAGTTAAAAACTGTTTTGCGCGGGACAACTTTATTCCCTCGGTATTTATACCAAAATTACCAAAATTTTAAATCGTATTGAGAAGAACTTTACCTGTGTCGTAGCGTTTTAATTTTTTTGATAGTGCTCACCAATAATTTTTAATAATTAAATGAAAAAACCCTAAAGTTCTCAAACCGATAACTTTGATTGTATTCATGTTATCTAAAAAACTAAAACGCTACGATACAGGTAAAGTTCTTCCCAATGGGATTTTTAATTTTGGTAATTTTGACATAAATATCGAGAGAGTAAAGTTTTCCCGCGCAAAACAGTTTATAACTATATTACTATATATTGGAAGTAGTGTCAATGGACTCTCCCTTCCCTCAAGCCGTCCAGACTGGTAAAAATGTTATCTAAATTACTTATTGTTTTATGTTATACAGATTGTATATTTTTCTACTTTAAAAAAAAAAAAAAAA
>VUJU01001429.1:32944-50983 GCA_009835225.1 Aphis craccivora | reverse complement strand
ATATACAGCATATTATGTGAGAATGTATATAGAAAGGTTTTTATTTGGATGGGGGGGGGGTGGAAACAAATGTCCCGTTTTTTTATTTTCTTAATATGGTCACCCTAAATTAGCCTATCTTCTTCCCAGAGGTCTAATCTATCTCTGTACCAAATACAATCACAATTGGTTGAATGGTTTAGGAATGTATAAAAGACAGACAGACCATCATTAATTTATATATATATAGATTTTTTTAGTTATCTTATATGTAAATTGTAGAATAAAATTCCCTGGAAAATAAAAACATCTTTTCATAGAGAGAAAATCCAGATCTTAAGAAAAAATATTCTCAATAAAAAAACAATTTTTTTACAATTAAAACTACAAAAATACTTTTGTGACTTCAATATAAAAGTTAGATATATGCTGTCGCTGACTTTTCTGTAAGCATTATCAAACTTTATAATTTTTCACTAGAACTCAATCATATATCTCTCATTGTTAAGGCAGTGTTCTTAAAAAAAAATTTCGTTAGACCATTTTTTCTCCGACTTACTGTGCAAATCTGACTATCACTAAAAAGTTTTTTCATTTTTGGGTTAATATTATTTAGCTTATATTCTTTAACACTCACAAATATAGTGGCTTTCTATTGGTAAGAAAATTTTCAAAATCGGTTCAGTAGATCCAGAGATTACCCTCTACAACCTCACAAACTTTACGTCTTTATAATAATATATAAGTAGAGATGACTCACTTTTTAATATTTATATAAACTTATGAGATGCCTTAGATAATATTTTTACTTTTAATTTTAATTATAGGTAAATATTCAAAAAAATATTAAGGAATCACATTATACATTTAGTACTTGATTATTTTTGGGTATCTAAATGCATTTATTTATCATAATTTTTAGTTAAGCTCCCAATTTTTAACATTTTTATTGAAAAACTACAACTAATTATTGTTTATAATTACTATTTAAATAATCATAACAGGTACAAATAAAGTTATTATTCTTTCAATTTTTTTTTTTTTTTTGCAAATCTACATATTTTATTAAAATTTGAAGTTAAAAATACAACTTTTTCTACAAATACATAAAAAATTAGGATGAATTTTTCTACTTAACCTTTTTCTTTTTTTTTAGAAAAACAAATAGATTAGAAGAATCAAAAGACATATTCGATTCTATTGTAAATAATGTAATATTCCGACGAGTTTCCATAATTCTTTTTATGAACAAAACTGACTTATTGGCTGACAAATTAGAAAGAAGAGAAACAAATATTAAGCATTATTTTCCACATTTTACAGGTAATTTTTTTCTATATTAAATATATAAAGTAAAGATTTTAAATGATATTAATTAATACTGATGTCTTATTAACATAATTAATTTTATAATTGTTTATGTATATTTAATTATTTTCAAGCTTGCCCATTATTATTTGTTATAAAAATGTGTGAGTTTTATTTTTTCAAAATACAAATTTTTTCAATTGTTTTATTTATACTTATATAAATACTAAGTTTAACTTAATGTATTATTTACATTTTTTTAGGAGATCCTCATAGTTTGCCTGATGTACAGACATTTTTATTGGATTTCTTTCGTCAAGCGAAACGTGATCCTAGAAAATCATTGTTTCATCATTTTACAACTGCTGTAGACACAGAAAACATTAAAGTTGTATTTAATGCTGTTAAAGATACAATTTTACATAGAAACTTAGAATCATTAATGCTTCAATAACTTTTTTGATTTTACTCAGGTTTTTGTTAAATATTTATATGGTTATGTTCATTGTAAACAAAACTATGAACTTTTTTTTGTAATGTTTTTTTTTCAAATTTCATCATGAATCTTTCATTGTATCTCAATTTACAGTTATCTTTCTCAATGTAAGGTACATACTGCTATCTATTCCTAAATCTTAAATCAAATTTAGTAACTATTTACATTTAATATGCTAGTTATCCAAAAATAAAATAAAAGCAAATAAATTATGCCATTATCATTGTTAAAACCTAATAAGATAAAAATATTTGATCTAAATTTCAACTTAAACTATTATTATTTTTTAATCTCAATTCTTATGCATATTTATTCTCAACCAAAAATTCTCATTAATGAAATATTATCTTTATTATTGTTTATATGTTAAACAAAATTGTTTAAATGCATTTATTATTCAACTATGTAAAATATTACTGTTTATTGTTATAAACAAAATTTATATTTTTGTACAAAATTATTACTGATATATTTATTTATATATATATATTTGATTAATGATTAGATTAGATTATATTTTTATTATTGATTAGTTATTTATCATTCAAACATTAATTTATTAGTTAATAAATATATAGAGAATATTTTGTTCTATGCACTATTTTATATATATACGTTTTGATTTGTATATTAAATGTAATTCACTGAAGTTAACTTTATATTTATTAAAAATATCAAATGTTTTTGTTGAACTTAAAAATGTTTAGAATCAACATTGAACAAGACTTGTGATTTTTTCTACAATTTGTTTTTTTTTTTTTAAATACTTTTTTTTTTAGTTTTTTAAGATAGATTGATAATTTTTAAGATATTTTAAACAAAATATATAATAATATTGTTATTAAAATAATATTTTTATTTAAATGTGTAGGTGCAATTATAAATTAAAATAACAATATTATTTCAGATAAATACTGATAACAAAATATAACAATTATAAATCACATTTTAGTATGCTATTTTTACAAAATTTACCAATCTAATATAATATTAGTGAGTGGTTCAGCTCATAGATTTTGGTAATATGTTGAATACATTTTATAATACAAAAAAAACATATTAATTCGTTTTATAAAACTATCTTTTATCAAGAGACTGTATTTGCTGTTGATCAACTGAAGTTGAAGTGTCTTCTGATGCAATCCAATTATTATTATCACCAGTAACAACAACAAATAACTGATTGTCATTTATATGAAGTTGGTTCCTGAAATAATTATATAGATCTTCTTCCTGTAAATTAATATATTAATTTATAGTAGTAATAGAGATAAATAAAACATAATGAAGCCATGACATACATTTCCAATTTGTGATGGTTTAGGTAACTTTGAATCTAAATTGTAATATATTCCATTGATATTCTTGATAGATATCCAATGTCTTCGTTTTAATGGTAACCATAAAAATCCTAAACGACACTCGCTGGGTATGTTCATAACAAAACCAAATATTTGATCCAATTTCAACATTTTGGGGTCCCTAATGAATAAAACGCCATTTAAAATAGTTATTTCATTAAAAAAATTGTTTCTTTATAAAATAAAGAAAGACAAATACAAATTAAATAAATTACCTATATTTAATTATTTTATATCAATCAATGTATACTTAAATATGTATATATATATATATATTTATTTATCAATATACTTAATCATTAAATAAACTATAATTATAATAATAATTATTATTATTGTTATTATTACTGTAATTATTTATTTCAAAAAAATTATATGATATGAATAATTTGGGTTTTAATAAAATTGTTGAGCTATAATAATTATTAAAAAAAGCTAAATAAAAAAAAAAAAAAATTATTTGGATATTATATGTTTTAAAATATTTACTAAAACTAACATGAATTATTATAAATACACCATTCAGCATTTCTTTGAAATATTATTATATTATATAAGATGCAAAATGATGTATTCAATTTTTTAATAAATTAAATTTTAATTATTTAAGCTAAATATTTTAATTATTGGAATCAATATTTTTTTATTGCATACAAAATGTAATAGTATCACATAGTTTATCTATTAAAATAACTTTTTAATGAACTAGAAAATAATATTATAGATATTATTATTTACAATGAGCAAATAATAGACTAGTACCAAAGTCAAAAAATCATAATGTATTTATAAAAACATACAACTATTCAGTGGCGTATTTACGGGGGGGATATGGGGGATAGATCCCTCCCCATTGGTCTTTTTTTTACTAGTAAGTTTAATAATGTTGGTAGTTGTACCCCCACCCACCTTTGAGAAAATTATGTTTTCCAACGTATATCCCCCCCTGGACAAAATCCTAAATACGTCACTGCAACTATTCACTTACAGATTGTTGGTAAATTACTTTTAAGAAGTAATAAAATGAAGTTACTTTTACATTATACATTAATTTTAATTATTTTTATATTCTTTAACATTATTAGTTATTAGTTCATTTAAAAATTAGGGTTTTATAAATATTAAAAAACATACTTATAATTAAAAAATGTATAAAACACTGTTTCACAGCTTAGAAATGATTTTATACCTTTTTTTCTTTAATTGTTAGTATTTATATTTAAAAAATAATCCTCTAAATAGTGATAAGTTAAAAAAAATAATATTATAGTCTTAAGTTGGTTAGGTATTTATATTAACCATACATCAAAATTACAAAACATACGAAAAGTTGTATATTTTTATGATACTAACTTTCTTTTATCAAACCAAAAGGCACTATAGCCTTTGTTTTGTAATGCAGCAATCAAAACGTTGACATCATAGTTACCGATACCTAAAATCGAACGATGTGGATTTATATAGTTGTTGGGTGACAGTGAAAAACATATAGCATCAAGTTCCATTTGCTTGAATGCGTTTTTTGATTGAAACAAATTGTTGAGAGCGTGTAATGCACATAATTCCTTGGACTTAATACATTAAATAAATATTTTTAAGTTAAATTATATTAAATATCATTGTTTTTTTCTTAATTACTTGTTTCTCATGATAAATAGGTGTAGATTCTGGTAACATGATTCATTTAGTCTAGATACTTTCTATTTTTGATGAAGTTTTTCAAACAATTTTGATTTAATTTTTAAAGGAAATTGTAATCTTGAAATTTTAAAAGTTAAAAGAAATAATTATTGTTGATTTCTCAATAAAAAGAAATGCTTAAATTATACAATGTATAATGTAACATGTCATGTTGAATGTTGTTATTTGTTTAGATAAATATAAATTATAAAATGTTGTTAAAATTTGTAGTTATCTGTTTGATATCTATAGCCGTGGCAGTAAAATACTAAAATGTTAATATCGTTGTGATAAGTGATTGTGATATAAGTCGCACATTATCATTGGATAATATTTAATATTATTGTTATATCACTTATATCCATAGACCTTTTAGTTTTTACTCGGTAAATAAATGGTTATATACTTATATCCAATATTCATAGACATAATATTATTATTGACAACAAATGTGTCACGGAGCTCACGTTCCCCTCCAACTGGTAAAAAGCCAAACTGGTTCTTTTGCACAAGGGTCCGGGCAAACCGGTCGAAGTTCCCTCTAGCTTCCGGCCTATTTGCTTTCTAGACACTCCGGGTAAGTTGCTGGAGAGACTTATTCTCCAGAGGCTGGATTCCCACCTGGACTCCCGCCGGACAGGCTTGGCCCCAAACCAGTTCAGCTTCTGGAAAGGCATATCAACGGAGTCAGCAGTAGAGGTAGTCACCGAATTAGTAACACTAGCTGCACAGGGCAACTGGAGGCAGAAGGAGCTTTGCATCTTGGTCACTTTTGATGTCAAAAACGCTTTTAACTCCTTGCGGTGGCCTGTGATAGATGAAACACTTAGAAATAAGGACATTCCAGAGTACATAGTGCTCATGATTCGATCATGGCTGTCAGATAGGGAGATGCTCGTAGGAGAGCAATTAATAACATCGAAGCCTGTGACGTGCGGGGTACCCTAGGACTCAGTCCTTGGTCCAACCATGATATAATTAATGATATTATATAATTATTATATAATTATGATATTTTATTGTTAATTATATCATGGGTCCAACCCTGTGGAACGTTGCATACGACTATACAACTATAGACTATAGGTAATTTATACATTGTCACAAAATTGAGTGGGTGATTTTAATGTGATTTATGATTAAAAAAGATACTACCACAGACTATATGATCATATCATATCATATAGTCTGTGATACTACTGTATATATAATATATATTTACACTATACAGCTGATAATAATTAATAATATATTTGTTACAGCTTATATGTTTTAAAATCTTCTTTACAGATTTCGTAAGAATTCGTCCGAAGTATAAATCAGTTATTGAAAAAGAATTCCATGTGCCATTAGCAGTTTGATTGGCGCATGTAAAATATCGGCTTGCTAATAAAAATGTGTTAAAATTAATTTTCTATAATACTATAATTTTGTTTAATATATTCAAGTATTATTATAAATATAATAAAAAATATTTACCTATGTAAAAACACAAAAATATGTTTATTTTATTTTTAATGCACCTATATCATCCTCTTTTATGTATGATTATTATTATGTTATATAATGTCTTGAAGAGTAATTGATTAAAGTTAGTACCTACCTAAATAAGCTAACCTAACCTCATAAGTCATAACTCTACAGTAGTGAACATTTGGCCCATTGGCGCAACTAGACATTTGAACTAGGGGGTGCTTAATCTCCAGGTTTTTTTATGATTCAATGAGACCTCACACCTAAAGATTTTTTAGAGGGTGCTGATTTTGACTCAGAGAGTGCTAATGGACCCAAAGCATCCCCCCCCCTAGTTGCGCCAATGCATTTGCCACTGAGGCAATTGAGTAAATTTGAACTAAATTATTTAATAATAAATAATGAAGTACCTACACGAATTAAGTCTGCAAAAATTAAGCTGATACTATTATCTATAAAATATTTCAATAATATTTTGAAACTTAATTCTCATATTCTCAAAATATTAAACAATGTTATAAACACAATATTATACTAAAAATATTTTCAGAACATTATTGTTATAAGATTAGAAAAACGTTAAAAGCGTGACCAAAAAACCAAGGTAGAACATTCTAACAATATTGGAATGATATTAATAAAACTCAATCTGAATTTTCTTATAACATTTATATTTATTTTAGAATACCTATTATTTAAAAGTTCTTGAAATATAATTTTATTGTCTGGGCTGTTAAACGTCCACCGTAGATTTACCGGTAAGATAACTCAAGGCATGGAATTGAACATTTGGATATTCATTTAGAAAATTTTGATTCTATTGTCGTTTAGAATATTCTATATTTATTGAAAATCTTGTATTTAGTTTACTTCTACCTATATACATAAAATCGATAGTAAAAATATTATAATATATTATTTAACAATAAAATTGAAACATAATACACAAGTATGATCTAAACATATAAAATATAATTACTTTCCACATCATCTTCGAGTGGTTTGACTCTATCCTGAAATATAGAAAAGGAATAAATCATATTAATGCTTATATTACCATCATACGTAAAGGACAAAGGTAGTATAGGTATACTATATTGTACCAGTCCGTAAAAGCATAAAAAAGTCTATTCTGAATAAGAATTAAGAATTCCCACTCGACCGTCCCAAACTATTTTTTGAGCTATTTATAGAAAACTGAAATTTTCAATTTTTCTGAAAACTTTTTTTTGAAGTGTCGATAAAAATTTTTTCACCGAGCAAAATACCTACTTGAAAATTTAATACAAAGTTTCTCATAAGTTATTCTTATAGTGCTTAAAAAAAAAATATAAGAATACGATTTTTTTTATTAGCATTTGATGTTCAAATATTGACAAAAATTCGTCAAAATCATTGTAGGGACGTATTTCTGAGGTGTCAAGGTACAACCGAAATAATCAACAATATTAACAATCGCGATATTTAAAACAAATAATAACAATATTTATTTAACGTCGTTACAAGCAATCAACAGGATATACATATAATTAAATAAATAAAGCAATTAGACAATTGAACAAATAGTAACACATTATAATATGTAACGAACTATGGAGCGACGGACCGATTAATTAGACCAAGATAATTATCTTAGTTCATGGTATAACTAATTGCCTGATAATAATAATAATAATAGTAATAATGATACAGGCTGGCTCTTGTTGGAATATTACTACATCATGAATATTTGAAAATTATTTTGTAGGTATAATTCATAAAAATTTTTGCATAAGTACCTAGCTAAGAGTTGAAAATTGAATACAATATTTTTCATAAGTTTAGCTTACAGTTATTATAAAAGAACTAAAATTTTGGTGTGTATCTGTCTATAGTTTATATGGACTATATGTGATATGTCTATAATATGTAATATCACAGTTGCGTATTTATAGGGGGGGATATGGGGGATAGATCCCTCCTTGGTCTTTTTTTACTAGTAAGTTTAATAATTTTGGTTAGTGGTTAAATGTACCCCCCCCCCGCCATCGAGGAAATTATGTTTTCCAACGTATATCCCCCCCTTGGACAAAATCCCAAATACACCACTGTAATATTAAGTATCAACTAAAAAATTGTCGTATAAAACACGAGTTGACTACCTACGGCTGTTGCGGATAGACTGTAATACTGTATGTGTATAATACATAATCGACATTCGATAATCGTTGTATTATTGTCATTAACTTAATTAGGTACTTCGAATTATATCGAAATATAACATATAATTATATTATTATTTATTAGATATAAAAGTCCAATACTTTATATTATAACAATATAATATTATAGCAATGATAAAGTAGATATATGTTATAAATTATAATATAGATTACGGAGCAAAAATATTTTTATTAAAATACTAATATTAGTAAAATTACATTTAAAAAAACTCGAAACGTGCAATTTTGTGCAAAATAAAACTTTCTTTAAATTAATCTACATCTTTTATTGATTTGGATTTGTATAGCTTGTTTCTATAGGATTTAGAATATGCCATAAAAAGATGCAATTTCACAGGAATCCGGTCTTCAGACACGACTGTTATGGCCAGTTATGGGTATTCGTCATTCGCTACTATTTCACAATTTTAATTATGATAGATATTGGACACGATGATGCATTTTGCTTATTCGCTAGCTTATTAAACACTATATTTAACTATTATAGTCTTAACATCATGTCCATACAATAATTAATAGCAATAAGGCAATGAATATTGTGAGGATTTTTCTAAAGATTTTGTTCAAATTAATTTTAGCTTTTAGGTTCATACTTTAATAGTTTACATAATTGTGGACAATTTAAGACAATATTGTTCTGTAGTTAATACATTTATTGTATACAATATAGTCAATATTGATTGTGCTCATTATATATTATATATATAACTTTATTTTAAATTTAAATTAACATTCAAGTTTATTTAAGGTACATTCACACTTAGGCCAAGTAACTGTCCTCACTCCTCATATCTAAATCGAAAGATTAGGCTTAGACAATCGATTTCATCAACTAAAAATTTTCCTTAGATCTAAACACATTAATCTCAATAATAACAAAATCTAAATGTCTCCACTAAATAACCAAAGCTTCCAGTTTATGTGTTAGGTTAGGTTAGGAAGATTTAAAAGATAATAATTATAAAATTAAATTCATCTTTGACTCAAAAAAAATTATTTGTACAAAACATATATTCAACTATCAATTATTTATTGCTTATATAAAAATATAAATTAAATTCGTAAATTTAAAATTACTTTTAAAGTTTTAATGATATAAATATTATATTATGACTTACAAGTAAATATTTTAAATTTGTACTTTGATCCCACATTTTAAAATATTAAACTTTTTTTTAGGTAATGACAGCATTATAAATTATTGTGATTACGTCTAAACTATATTTTTGTTTTATAATTTGATAGGAAACTATTTGTCTATGAAAAATTAAGTTGTAGTCCTTAAAATCTAGCAGATAGATGAATAAAAACGAATGAGTTAAAAAATAAATTACGTATAAAATGTAAATAATTTTCTTCAAAATATACATTAAAAATAATAATTTTCATAAGAAAAACTCGATTACTAAAGTATGTTAATTTTTTTTTACAATTAGTAACTTTCTTCAACAGGTATTTCTTTTTGTTTGGGCTGCGGTCTTTTTTTTCTTCCAAAACATCCAGTAGTGAAACATGTATCACCCTTTCCAAATTCTTCACCATCTTCCATGGTTTGTGGCATTACTGTATTAAGTGTCTCAGGAAGTAAAGTACTTAACACTCCAGATATAAGGGTCACCAGAGCAAACGTTATTGCAGGGGCTCTTGCGTCATATGAGTCCTATAATTTAATATCATTAATACAATTCTAATGTTACCAAGAATTTTTAAATCAATATACGCGAATTCTAAATATTAAAATAATTATTTTAACTAACCAATAGGGTAACTAAAGGAGTAAAACCACCAGCTAAACGCGCGAACATGCTTCCAAGTCCAATAGCAGTGTTTCGAACCACAGTAGGGAACCGTTCTACAGTATAATTATAGATAATAGCAAAAGCTCCAGCTATACAAAACTTCCCAAGGAACACAATACCAGTAGAAATTGATTGTGATAATGGATCTATATTATATAGGGGGCATATTTTTTTAATACCATAATATACAGAAGTCAAGGAATAAAAATAAATTACCCGAAGGGAAAAATGCAGAAATAAGCAAAGCAGTTCCTCCAACAATCATCATTGAGCTGCTAAGAAATCGTCTTCCCATACGATCCATTGATAACGTTACAAATATGTAACTAGGTATTTCCACAGCAGCCATTACAAAGAGCATAAAATATGGGTTACCTGGTAGGTTTCCAGTTCGAAGTGAAATACCATAGTACCCAAAACTAGCAGCAAACCTAAAATGTTAACATAAAAATTATTATGTTTGAATGATGATACCTTTTTAAATGTAGAGAATAGGTATTATTATCCTAATTCTTAGGTTACTTAAGTACTTATTACAAAGTATAATATAGATTTCAATAACAAAATCGATTTACAACCTATCTAATATATTTATATTATCTATCCTATATCTAATTACTATATTTTATTATGTAATAGTGATTTTACCAATAAAGACAAACGTTGATAGTATTATTTCTCAGGTTTGGTGTTTTGAACAAATCTATTATCGAATACGATCGATTTTGATTGCTTTCTTTGACGGGCTCATCATTATTTAATGAAACCATTTGTTCTTTTTCTAATAATATTGGCATTGTTTTATTATTTGTTTTTAGTGCTTTTTGAATAATTTTAATTGCTTCTTCTTTCCTTCCTTGACCCCATAACCATCTTGGAGACTCATCAATCAACCTAAATTTTATTTAAATAAATACATATAATATTAGCATGTAGGTAAATATGAATTTATAAAAATGTACTTATATAATCATGGTAAATAATTGTATGCCAAAAAATTTTTTTTCCACATTAAAATTTAATTTTGTTGAAGGTAGGTACAGGTCAAAAATAAAAGTTTCACTGAATCTACTAGTTATATTGCGTCAGAATAAGTTTAATGTATAATATTAATAAGTAGGTATAATAGCTATTAAACAACATAAGTACCTGCTTTGAATGAATAGATAAAATTTTTTAATAATAATAATTTATTCTATCTTCTTAGTTATTAAGACTATACATTTCTTATTATGAATTATTTTTACAAATTTCATCACCCCTATTAACTTAAAAGTATGAAGAAAATCAATTTAAATTACTCACCAGAAATGAGGAATTAGTATTAAACTATGTAAACCATATATAATTTGTAGTAAAAAGGTATCCCTGATGAAATATCCCCATGCTGCTACGGCCATAATACCAGAAGCAAATGTAGTTTGAAATAGAATTCCACACACTGAACGTTTCGAGGGTCCTACTAACTCCATAGCTATATGAAAAAATAAAACAAATGTAAATTAAATTAATTAAATGTCAAGTTTATTGACGAAAATGTATTTTTGGTTACACATACTTAAAACAAATCCAGAAATATAAGACCCCGATGAACCGAAAATTCCATATACATATGTGGCAGCTATAAATATCCAATAATTATTAAGAAATGCTACTCCGATACTAAGAAATAATTGTGCTACGGCTGAAATGCAGAAAATCTTTTTACGGCCAAATCTGTTAATATACATATAAATAATTCAAATTAATATAATTATATGCATAGTGTATTTTAATACATTATGATAAATCAGATTTAACGCATGTATAACTTGTAGGTAAGATTATAATAAGATACCATAACGAATACAAACTTTACAAGATATTGAATTTTAAACTGTTAGAATAATAAAAAAAAATGTAGTAAGAACAAATAACTACGTTACGCTTTGTGCATCAATACATATTAAAATATAATGATATTTAAATATTTATAAAGTTTTAAATATACTCAACGAATCATATATCAATTTATTATTTTAATACAATGTGAGAATATGACTGAATTTTGAATTTGAATTTAGTCTAATATCTTAAGACAAATGTCAAATATTATATAAAATCTAAGACAATTGTACATAGGATTGAATGTCATCATCGTTAAGGCTTTAAGTAATTAAAATGAATAGAATTATTATAAAATACACCACCGAAAACTTTTGGAAATTATAGGTAGGTAGGTAGGTATAATGATTTTTATCTTTAATGTTACTAATATTTGTTTAGATTTTAGCTTAATATTATAAATAATATTTATAATATACCTGTTTTTTAGGTATAATTTATAATCGTTATAATAGACAATTTAATTTTCAATATTTTTGTGCAAATGTAATTTTATTGTATTTTGAACAGTTCGACTGGTAAAACATAAAACAATAAAAAAAACCGTTAAGCCAGATTTGTTGAGCTTTAATTTATTTTTTGCATTAAATTTTAACTATGTCGGTTATAAATTATGTAATAATATAAAAAGTGACATTTTTAAAATCTTCACAAAATTTGCTATAAGACCTATAATGTTTAGTGTTTTTTTTTTTGAAAAAAAAAATAGTTATAACCCAATGTTTAGAAATTTTTGTAAAAAAATACAAAACTACTGAACTTCAAGTGCCCGGGGGCACGGCTTAAAATCGAGTGATTGATTTCAAACTTTGCAGTTAATATTATATTAGGTATTAACAAAAAATGGGTGGGTGCCACATACAATATAATAATAAAAAAAATTTACAAGTATAAGCTAAGGGCAACCCTAAGGTACATATTATCCCATACCTACATCGTTTGATAATCACTACAGATTACAGTAGGTACTATACATAATTTTCTAGTTGAATATTTAATTTATAAAATTATAGAAGATAATATATTAATATATTTTTTTCACTTTTCTTTTTTAATAAAACAAAGTTTATATTACTGAATATAATTATTAATTGGGTCAGACTATTTTAATTATAGTAATTTTATTTAACACTACCTACTACAATAGTAAAATATAATATATTATTAATTATATTTTAGATATAATATTTATCATATGAATATTTTTATATTCTTTAAATGTTATTTTTAAAGACTATTACAATTTACGAAAAGAAATAAAATGCCTTATATACCTATGCACGATATACCTATCTGGTTTATATTATAATACATTATAACGCTTAATTAGATATGTATAGATTATAGGTAGATTAAACTGAAGTTCAATAGTACATACCCATTATGGCTATATAATTTATAAAATAATAATATACATGATATTATATTAGGTAAGTATACCTACTAGTATTATTCATAAATACTTAATGAAATGTATTGTTTTTTTATTTCTTTGTTATTAAATATCAAAGCCAAACATTTTTATTTTAAATTTATTAAATTAAAGTATTATAACTTTAAATAATATTTTATAATTTTAACATCCAGTTATTCAATATATTTTTACCTAACTCATGAAGTAAGGTATTGACGTAGATATCGTATATAAACTACGTTTCGTCATAATCGTGTAAAATAAATGTAAAAAATTTAAATAATTTTTTTTTAATGATTAAATTATTATGTCATGAGTATATAGTATTATTAAATAATATATTATAATATTATTATATAATATAATTATGAATGTTTAAATGTATTAGTAGCTATATTATGTTAAAGATTAAAATGTATATTTATTTTGTTAGTTTTTTATTTATTAAAAAGAAAATTTACAACTTGTAACAATTATTCGTAAAATAAGCAAATTTGCAGACTATTTTGTACATGAAATTGGCTAGAGGAAGGAAACTATATAGTGTCTATAGCAATAAAACCTTCAGTGAGATATTCAATTTTGATTATGCTTACCTATACATACTGTTACTACGAAGAATAATATTTTAAATTATAACACTAGGTTCCCAGTTTCCTACATAAATAATCGTATATTATATATTAAGTAAATAGATTTTGGTCGATATTTATTGTAACCTGAAAATTCCCATATCAAAAAATAAATCTATAAGTACTTAATATAATAAAACTGTATATATTGTATACATTACACACGTCATTATAAAATTGTGTTAAATAATAAGTACTAGGCATCTTGGTTTAATTTACATAATACATTCAACCTTTCAACAAAAAACTACACATTCAAAAATGTATGTTTGATAAAAAATCACTAGACTTAATTATAATAATTAATTAATCTTAGTCCACAAATGAGTTTTACCAACCGATAAAAAGGTATAATAATGGCTTGTAATGGTTTATTATGAGGTAGGTAGCAAATTTTAATATTATTATTTTTCTCCTCGACCCAGCAGAAACATAATCAAAAGGTTATCAAACAACTAATATGACCGATAATTTAATATGTAGGTACCAACTAAAACGTATATAAAACCAATATTTTATTCATTTACGTAATTATATATTGTTTAAAATATAACTGCATACTTATCAGCAAGACTACCAAGCACAACTGAACCGGTAAATACTCCAAACATGTAACTCATCTGTGCTAAAGATCCCATCCATCGATTATCGCAAATCATATTCCACTAGAAATCAAAAAATAGACATAATATATAAATTACAGTTCTAAAGTTTCAATACTTAAATTTGTTTTACACTTTAGAAAACTTATTAAAAATAAATCAAAACCCATAATACGATTTCATTTACGCGCGATATTCTCAGTTGAATTTAAATAACAAATGATTGTCTAAAATACAATGGATTTCTAAAATATATGATACAAATTGGTTTTCATTCAATATGATACCTGCGTAGCTCTAGTGGTCCCATAGTATGTTTCATTAAATATCCATTTTTCACAATTTATGGTTTGATTATAAGTATTTATTGCTTGACACGAATCGTTATTAAATTTTGGTGCTACAATCCAATTTGTGATGTTTGATTCTGATTCCAATTCCGGTATCAAACATCTGCAGATAAAAACACATTTGAATTATATTTTGATTTAATTAAACATTATAGGTACGAAAAATTGTATTTATTTCAATAATCGTTATTATAAAAATAACATATTTAAAAGTGATACCTATAAAATAAAATAAAATAATAATTTATGAATTAAAGGTTAATGATTAAACGATTTGAAAAGATTAATCTATCATTATAGGTTTATCATTTTACTTTTTGTAAAAACATAAAATATATCGATAAATTAGGTAAGTACGTGAAAATATTGGGAAAATTAATAATTTAAATTAGTTTTCTTATTTCTGAAATGATTGTAGATATTATATTGTACTATCTATCAAAAATCTAATTTTGCCATTTATAAAGGCTCATTTTGAAAAAATTATAATATTTTACTTAATAATACAAATTTATACTTTCTAGTTTTAATTCTATGCAATGCGTAGGAAGTTCTGAACAAGTTTGTTAACAAGTTGAATAGATCCCAGGTAAATAGCATAAGTATAAATAAGTGGGTTGAGAATAATTTGATTCTTTATTACATAGGTACCTATAGTCTGAGTATCTGGGTGTCTGAATTTATATTTTAAGATATTTGACAATATTTTTTAAATAGTTTGAGAAAACGAGTGGACAATTTGTATGTATACTTGTATTCAGGTACAGCAGCAACGGTGACTAAAACCATCATGTGTAGACCAGCTGTGAATGCTGACATTAGATTTAGTAAAAACTGCCTCAATTGGTATGATCCAAAGTCCCCTGAAACATATGCACATGATATATTCATAAAATATACGTATAAAAAGGTTTGGTATACGTCATATACTATATACAACAATATAAAATTAATGAAGAACACATTAAAAACATATACTTAAGTATAATTTGACACCATGACACCATACGATATATTATATAGCAGGGGTAAATTTTTTTTTGGTCACAATCTTCTAAAAATATACTTCACCTTTGAGGATAGAATTTTATAGAAAATCTTTTTATTATTGAATAACTTATTATTAAGAAACATATAGGGCGCTTGGCCCTGAAAATAAATTCTAACATGATCGATAATAAAGTATAGTGTAATATAGTATATTATTTCTATACACACGCATACATTATATTATACTATATACCACCTTAGTAATGAAAACTATTGAAAACTTCAAATATTATTTTAGAAAATCAAATATTCTTAATTTAAACAAAATGTTTAATAACTTGAATTCTAAGTTAACTGATAAGCTATAACGTTAAATAGAATTAAATCTCAAGTACAAATTTCTTTTAAAAGGTTAAAAGGTTTTTTTTAACGGCGTCTTTGTAGAGTTATTAATATAAACATGTATTACATTTACATGTTTCTAACAAGAACGATTTGAGCTATATTACCTATGATGATTTAAATAAATTCTCTTATAGAATTTAAATTTTGACCAGTTATAAGCAAAAAAGTAAATAAATAAATTACTAATAGATTTTAATTTTTGTACTTATTTAAATAATTTAAAAATTAAAAATACTAAGTTTCAGATAACAACCATATCTTTATACACGAGACCTTACGCATCAATATCTTTAAATTCTACGGATAGTTTAAACCAAATTTTATTTGTTTTATACTATCACCAAAATGTTCTTGCAGACAGGTAGGTGTTTGCCGGACTATAGTTAAGTGTAAAAAATGTTTCGATTAGATAAGGTTTTTGTTCGTGACAAGTATTGTAAGTACCATTGTGTGGCAAAAGCTGATAAGTGGAAAAATTAAATTGTACATTATAAAATTTATTCGCATTTCTGTTTAAACTTTTTTATTGAAAAAATATATATTTTTTTTATACGATATCTCATTAAATTAAATTATTTATCATTTCATATTGATAGCATTAAACTGTTTTTAAATAAGTGAAACCCGATATTCATGCTATGGAATATCTTTTTCAGGTTTTTTTATTTTATAATAATTCATGTACCTATAGTCTATACCTAATACTTATGCATATTTTTCCTATAAAAAAATAAAAATAAATATTACTATGTTTTACGATTTAAATTTTATTAACTAAGTACTTGTGTACAGTATTTATTAAGCAAACTTTATTCTATGTCGATATACCGTATACTTAAAGATACGTAGATACTAAAACTAAATATAGGTACCTAATAAATACATTTTACAAAATACCAAGGGGGAAATTGCCCCCTTTCGCCCCTCCCCCAGTTTACGCATATGTACCTACCTATATGATACAATGAATTAATATAACAATTATTGCCAATAAAATACATTCAAAAAATCAAATAAAAACTTGATAAACTTGAGAGTTGGGTACATACATATGAGTAGTATGGAGGCCTTTTTATATGTCGTCTATATACTATCGAGCAGTGGCTTCTCGATGTTACTCTACATTGATCGTGATCAAGAAATTGAGAATAAACTTTTATTAATTAAATTTAATCTCAACATAGAAAAAAACTAGGTAGGTACCTACCTACTTGTTATAAATTAAATCTTGGAATTTTTGATTACACGAAGAGTATTATAAGCAAATATTATTTTTATCATCCCGTATAAGAACCATCTCGTAGGTACCAATAGTTATAAATATCGATACTTATATTTTACCTATTTCTAGTAATCAATGTTAATAGGTATTAAACTTAACATTTGGTCAGTAAATCACCAACTAATAAATAATACTAGTGCCAGTGGCGTATTTACGGGGGGG